>JAWNMD010000583.1:0-44244 GCA_035044365.1 Drosophila neotestacea
CAGTAAAACTTGGGAGCTTGCCAGAAGGCCTGAACGACGCCTGAAAATTCAGGAAAGAAGTACTTACCAAACCTGAACTCTCTCATTCGCTTTTATACAGGGTTGAAACACAGAAGTAAGCATACTTTGTAAAGAGAAATGGGAATGGGTGCTGTTAACGCTCTGTAATGGCTTAACAGAGCCCATTTCCCATACCAATGCCCATTTCCAGTTTCAGTTGTCCAGATGTATGAAAATAGAAGGCGAGAAGTCATGTCATGAAGCGTTCGCTACAGTTATCCTACATCCAGAAAGCATACATTTGTAAGGTTTTTGGATGCTTACTTTGCAACGTCTGAAAAGTGATCCCTTTCATGAATACATTTCAGATAGTTTTATCCTACATCCAGAAAGCATACATTTGTAAGGATTTTGGATGCTTACTTTGCAACGTCTAAAAAGTGATACCTTTCATGAATACATTTCAGATAAATTTTACATTAAAAATTTCTTTATTGTATTATCGAGGGTTTTATATTAAAACGTACATATATTTCTTTTTAAGATTGAGAGCTCTCTTCTCGACTCTCCGATTCTTTTTTTTTTTTGAGAATGGATTTATTTTTATAATTCCTATTTTTGGCCTTGGCGAAGGCCATCCGCACCTGAAGTTTGTAGTCTTCGAAACTGCCACCATTTATCCTGGTTGCTTCTATTAAATAAAGGTTAATTTAAAATATATCTTTAATAACAGCTAGCAAATACTCACCAAACATCGCGTTATTTAAGGCCGTAAACGAGCTAAGACCCTTTTTTGAAAATGTTCCATTATAATTAATGGACATTATGAGGTTTTCGCTAAAGACGCGGGTTATATTTTTTGAAATGCCTTCTGGCATAACAACGGATCTTAAAATTTCAATCTGAAAGAAAATTTAGATTTATGAGTAGAAGCATAAAAAGTATGTATAATTACTTAAATGTGTATAATGACTTACATATTTCGATTTGTTATCCTCGATTTTTCGGTCGACATCTTCTACAGCGCTCAGCGTCTGTAGTGGGAATTTCAACTGTGGACTTTTTCCGGAAGCTTCATAGAGCTTCCTGACAATGGTCACAAGATTAGCCATATGCCCTTCCATAGCCCCGACTCTGGCATTAAGGCTGCTCAGCGTAGACTGCAGACAGTCTACTTTTTGGGCCATCTCGTCGGCTTGGCAGTCCACACTCGATAGGGAAAACGTCCTCTCCATTTTGCGAATAATTTACTCAAATGAAAAAAGAAATTATGTTAGTAAAAGCAAATTCTTGTATATGAAATACATAAAAAGACAAACCATGAAATGCCAAAAACGCGAAACTCGCTAAATGTGGCCAAATGACAAAGAAAACTATATAAAAACAAAAGAGACATGAGGAAACACAATTATATGTATTAAGAGTTTAACGAATACATTAAATACGTACTTACCAAGTGATCCATATATATTGTATCTGCATTTATTTATTAATTGAATTCTTTATTTCTAAATTGGATTTAATTTTATGGTTAAGTTTTATTTATGTGTTAATTGAATTCTTTATTTATATATTTATTTATATTTTACTTTATTTATAAGTTATATTTATTTATTAATTACAAATATATTTTTGTGAATTTAATTTTGGCATTTTAAATTATAATAAGTCCTTTCCTTGAAAATCAATTCACTGCTGAATGAATTAATGGAACTAGTAGTACCTTGTCTGGCTCATCTGGGAGAGAAATATATTTAAAATCAACCTGCGATATAGGGTATGTCTCTAGGACAGTGCTGACAACCCTATCTGCTGACACAATTCCTAAAGATGAACTAAGAACAGGCGTTTCAAAATAGTTGCTAATGTTTAAAAATCGACACCCTTCCAAAAAGCACTCCTCGCCGATTTTGCAAAAGCTGGCTACTCTTATAATAGTTCCGCATTTCAGACAACAAATATTATCTGGTCTTATCCAGTTAATGTAAAATGCTCGAACCTGTACCTAAAAATATTTCCGTGCCTGTCTGCCTTTTCTCCTATTAAAGGTAGTTCCCTATTGCTGCTGTACCTGGTAAACCTTTTGTCAATTTGTTGCAAAATCATAACTGGTTTCCTTGGACTTTCTGTAGAAAATTTTCAAATTTATATGCTGTGAGTGAACTAATATGACCTACTTCCTTAACACATTGGACCAAATGCAGCATATTGTGCACATTATATCTCAATGTTTCCTGGGGATATACATTACAAAACTGTGAAACAAAATGTTGAATTAGATCGGACGCAACGTCGAGATGCTTTACATATTTATTAGAGAGCAGAAGCCTATACGCACACATTAACAATAAAAAGTGATAATAGCAATCTCCTGAAACTATGTTTTTTAAAACTATCTGACCTAAATACAATACAAACATCCTAAACTCAACTGCCTTCCACCTAGGTAACACATCCAGTCCCCGGGGCTTCCTAACGAACTCTAATGGCATATATTTCGAAAATCCAATTAATTGTTCTGAAATTTTATAAAACTGTTCTCTTTTTGTTCTAAACGACAATTTTGTGGAATTTACAAAAAGATCAAGAATATTTTTTACAACCCCCAAGTCTATAAGATGCATCGGATCAAGTGGAAAAGCAGAAATAATATCAATATTTAACTTTTCTAATAATAGGGGACGGTCCTTAAAATAATGTGAGTGATGCGACAAATATGTCCTATTTCTAAAATTCTCGTCTGTTCTAGGTGAGCCAACGCTAGCACTATAGACGGTGACATTGTTTATCCGCTTTCCAACCCGGGTGCATTTCATGCAACCATCAAAGGAATTCGTACCCTTAACTCCAGCCATGAATGCTCTTGCGGGTGCGTCGCAAATAAAAGAGCCAATCTTCAATGATATCTGTTTTCCGCCAATCACTAAGGGATTCTCAGTCAACTCAAGACACTCTACCACGAAATCGTGCAAGTATTGGTCAACATTTGCTGGTTTTTTACTACCAACAAATGACCCAATCATAAAAACTTCACTACCGGGAACATTTTTAAAAAACCCCAATATAGGCCATAAAGAGGTTGTGGAAGCCTTCTAGAGTAGCAAGCCATCTACGTTAATATCTAAAACGACATCCATGTGGTCTTTAAGGTTCCCTTCAATGTGTTCCAAATAGGGGAGTATCTCCAAATGCGTGTATTGTCCAGGGCTAACACTTCGAGTTAATGTGGTGACTTTGCCGTCTTTGAGTAATCCCTTAGCAGATAGCGGAACATCAATATCTTCTGAACACAAAATCTTCAATAATTTGTCTAGCTGGATTTTGGTAACTTTATTTGAATAAAACCAGTCTATGAGTTTGGTGTGCAAGTTTGACTCCCTTTGAACATTGGGGTCCGGACCATTTGGTACACCGCCTACGGCACCATTCTCACTATCTTCCAATTCAGAACAGATACTAACATCTACCAAATTCTCATTTCCCCTCTCACATTTCATATTTTCCCCACTTTTTTAGCGAAGCGCCATAGAGTTGTACGTGAGAGCCCACTCATTATAAATGTTTTGTGTTACCTTCCTTTCCTATTTCTTATTTTTCTTGTTATTTACCTATTACTTTACTCAACTCAAGTTATTTTTAATATTTATATAAGAATCATTTAATTGTTATGTTATTATTATTTTAAACTTATTATTTATTTTTATTGCAAACACAGCTACGTTTGTTGGAAACCGACACAAAAAGAGACATATGACAAAAAGAGAGTTACATAACATTAATGATCACATAAAAGCTATCTTCGCAATGCCTAAGAATGTATGGCTACTTTTGCAGAGATTTATCTAAAGCTATCTTAAATAACGGCAAATTTGGTTACACACTGATAGAAAAATGTATCTAAAAAAAAATATAGCGCAAGCTAACTTTGGCGCGCCAAAGTTTGGATACCCTTCCAGTGCCCTGTGTAAGCCGACAGATTTTTTACAAAATTTGTCAAATGTTGATTTCGGACCGATCGTTCCTATGGCAGCTATATGATATAGTAGTCCGACTAACACCAAATTTGGTCAGCCTGTTTTAAACTTATTCAAACACACAATGTGTATATTTGGTTAAGATATTTTGAGAAACAAAAAAGTTTTTCATACTAAATGTTGTTTTCGAACAGATCATTACTATGGCAGCTATATGATATAGTAGTCCGATTTAAACCAAATTTGGTCAGCCTGTTTAGAACTTAATCAAACACATAATGTGTATATTTGGTTAA
Organism: Drosophila neotestacea; assembly: GCA_035044365.1. Lineage (NCBI taxonomy): Eukaryota > Metazoa > Arthropoda > Insecta > Diptera > Drosophilidae > Drosophila > Drosophila neotestacea. Next base: position 4,271 of record JAWNMD010000583.1, read on the forward strand.
GATATTTTGAGAAACAAAAAAGTTGTTCATGCTAAATGTTGTTTTCGAACAGATCATTACTATGGCAGCTATATGATATAGTAGTCCGATTTACACCAAATTTGGTCAGCCTATTTAAAACTTAATCAAACACACAATGTGTATATTTGGTTGAGATATTTTGAGAATCAAAAAAGTTTTTCATACTAAATGTTGTTTTCGAACCGATCGTTCCTATGGCAGCTATATGATATAGTAGTCCGATTTACACCAAATTTAATCAGCCTGTTTAAAACTTAATCAAACACACAATGTGTATATTTGTTCGAGATATCTTGAGAAACAAAAAAGTTTTTCATACTAAATGTTTATTTCCAACCGATCGTTCCTATGGCAGCTATATGATATAGTTATCCGATCCGGCCGGTTCCGACATATGTACTGCGTGCAGCAATAAGACGGACCTGTACCAAGTTTCATCAAGATAGCTTCAAAACTGAGAGACTAGTTTGCATAGAAACAGACGGACAGACAGACGGACATGGCTATATCGACTCAGCTCGTCGCCCTGATCAAGAATATATATACTTTATGGGGTCTGTGAGGCTTCCTTCAATGCGTTACACATTTCGTGACAAAAATATAATACCCTCTGCAAGGGTATAATGATAAATAGTATACAATTTGTTTTAAACAACTATGCACTTAAAAACATTTGATTATGAAAATAATTTAAAATAATAAATAAAATATATTTCAATATTATTTAAAGTTTTCGAACATTTTCAAATAAAATCCAGTTCAAGAAAATTGCAAATAAAAAGAATTTTCGATTAAATATACTTTAAAGTATTTATCCTCGTAATTGTGATATTAAATTTATTGTTGATTAATTATATTTGATTAATTATATTTAATCATTTTAAAATCATATGTCTTTAAGTGTTTAGTTGTTTAAAACAAATTGTATACTGTTTATCATTTTTTAGATACATTTTTCTATAATAATTTGTTGACCATATGGCATAGTATTCCCATTTTATAATATAATAATAATATATACAAATATATATTATATATGATATAATAATAATATATACAAATATATATTATATATGATATGATAATAATATATACAAATATATATTATACTAGGGGGTTTGACCCTTGACTTTAAAATTAATTTTAAAAAAAACTAGAAGAGACGGTCTCGAAATTTTTTAACCTAATTGATCATAAATCGGCGTCTATCCAGGAAAAAAATTTCGTGAATTTTGAAGCATCTGGCCGCCGGCTTAACCTTGACCGAAGTTTCACAAAGATTGCTTTAAAACAAACAAACCACTTTATATAGACACAGACGGACAGGGCCATGGTCCCACAGACTCTTTTGTCATTTTAATCACTTTATATTCATATAAACCGCACGTCTCTTTATGATTTATATACTAAACACAAAATTATATTTACTTCCGCAAAAGTAAAGCCATACAATTTCTTAAACAAACGCTTAATTGTTTTATATACATACTTACAGTTTGTAATGGCGACGGCTTCATATGCACATACACAAAAATGTTGGTTGGCGATCATTCCGCGCATTGAAAAACAGAAAACAAAATAGTTAATATAGTTAATGCTATTTCACAACATTTAAAAATGTATTTGATTCCATTGACTTACCTTATTAAAATATGTTGCAATAATTCAGCAGAACTGTTGTTTTAATCCAAGCGTTTGCAAGTACATAAATACATATTTACGTATATATATATTTACATATTAGAAATTCCACGGGACCATAGCATAAATATAATAATACTTATTAGCACTAATTTCTATTTCAACATGCAATTGCAATACTTACGCTATCAGAAAATATAACTTTAGTGCACTTGATCACGTAAATATAGCAACTGGAAATTTTTTTTTATCAATTTTCGCACTTTAACTATTGTTTTTGCCTGCTGATCGCTTTGCTTCTGAATTTTAAGTAATTGCAAGAAATGCAGATCATATGGACAAAGAATACCAGAAATAAAACGAAAAGAGAATTACCGCTTGCCTGGAATGTACGCTCTCTCAGGGAAGCTAACAGACTTTTTGCTCTCTTTGCAAAGCCGGCGCCGTAACAGAGAACCTTAAGGCTTCGGCCACGCATTGAGCGATGAGCAACTGAGCGACGCTCTCTCGAGCGACGTTAATGAGCGATCGCTTTGAGTGAGGTGGCCACGCACTGAGCGACATCACTCGAGTTGATTAGTTGTAAACGGCTTTGAACAGCCGAAATTAAAGTTTCCGCGCATATTTTTTGCATTGTTTGCATTTCGTCGCTCAGCGATGCCCTAAAAATTAAAACCAATTCTAGCGCTGAGCGACGTCGCTCTGACGCGCAAGAACTTCGCTCGTCGCTCAGCGGCTGCGTGGCCAGTGGCCACTCCAATGCTCTCTCATAAGCTTTAATATTTTACGTCGCTCGAGAGAGCGTCGCTCAGTCGCTCATCGCTCAATGCGTGGCCGAAGCCTTAACAGAGCGTCGACGCTCGCGACGTTTTAAAAGACCTGGCATTTAGCCGACCAAAGACCTGAAATTTCAGGCAATATTTTTCCAGGCCTCTGCGTGTACATTTATCACTTAGTTAAAGGCATATACTGAAAAAAAAAGCCTGTATTTTCATACGTTTTGAATTTGGAATATACTTACCTCAGGGTTTACTGGGGTGTGCTGTACTGCCTTTACCACAGCTGTACTTTTTGGCACTTTGTAGGTTTCCGTTGGCGGCTCGTGACCTCACTGCCTATTATGTTTATGCCCTGTAGGTTTCATGGATTGTGCGCCCACATTTTATGGGGCGTCACACAATGAGTTAGAATACATAATCTGTGAGTTTGGTTGAGATAGCTCAAAAAACAACAAAGCTCTTTATACAAAATATTAATTTGCGTTTGATTGTTCCTTTGACAGCTATATGATATAGTCACCCGATCTTAACCAAATTTTTCAGGATGTAGCAGTTGGCCATGGTCTGCCGTCTGAAAGAAAGCGGGGCCTTCTTCATTGTCATCATCATTTTTTTCTTCATCGTCGGTTTCGTCTACGCTTTTTTCACCGTGCGCTAACAAGCTGTTCGCTATCAAATTGCGAATTATAGGTAAGTGTAGGTCCACGCTCATGTAGTTGGATATTGCCACTGTGAATTAATCCAACAATTAATTAAACACGAGAATAAAGATCGACTTTTCAACTATAGTTCGACTTTTCACCTTTAGTTCGACTTCAAGTTCTAAGTTGACCTAATTTCTTAATTTAACTATTTTGCTGCAGTGATTGACCAAAAATGCAGGCACCTTATTGATAACTTTGGCAATAAGATTATGAACTAAGTGGTTGTAATGGTAAGATCAAAAAACATTTTTTTTTATATTTAAAATACGTTACAGCGTATATCGTTCACGGCTAATTTGTCGGCTGCGATGAACGTACATACATTTAAAAGCTTACAGTCCACACAAAAGTTCTTAGCTGCAGAGAGCTTGAATTAAGCTTAGCTTCACACAGCTTTTAAGAGAGCTTGCTGATCTACAAAACTGACGGAAGCCCACCAAGGTGTTTAATGCGCAAAATACATTTTTACTATTTTGACTCCACAATCACACGGCCAGCCAACATTGAGTTGCCCACGCTGATTGATACCGAAATTCCGCCAATCCCTGCGATTGTAGGCAACCACGGGAGCAGCAGCCCAATTTAAATCCGGAGGCATCCGAGAATTGGGCGCTGCAAAGTTAGCTTTACTTTTAGTTCCTCAATCGCCCGAGTGAAAGGTATGTGTATCCGTATATATTTTTGACCCAAGGGAAAATTTTTTACTTTTGGACCCAGGGCTCACTGTTCGTTTCCCAATATTTTATTACCAGTTCTTGAGACCTGAAGAAATATTCTTTCATCCCCGGGCTTTGGGAGCCCACCAATTACATGATCGCCTCAACAGTCAGCTACCGCCTTGACAGCTGCATCTTTTCACCCTTCCATGCTCATCAAAAAAAACCTTAAAAACCAATCATAAAATATAGTACATATAAAGAGAAAAACTAAGTGTGTGCATAAAGAGTAAAAAGGTGCAAATAATTAAAATCTAAAAAAAAAGAGTATATAAAAGCCAACATAGCGTCGTAGGTTTTCAAAACTAAGAGAAAAAAGAAATAAAATTAAATTAATAATGAAATAATTAATTTATATGGTTTGCCATGACGATCATGCAATTGAAAAGAAAATAAATAAAATAATACCTAAAAAAATTAATAATAAAAATGAAAAAAAGCCAAATCAAACCATATATTTTTATTAAAATTGTGCATAAGTAAATAATAATTAAAGTTTCAGTCAAAGAAAACAAAAAAACCGAAAAATTGTTTATAGAGTGTGGAAAAATATCAGCTGTACTGTACGTATTCTATTGATTGCCCAATACCGCTTGCCATAAAATGCTTGTACCAATTAGCTTAATTTACTATTTCAATATGGAAAATTATATTTTGGTCCGAAATAAAAAATTGATTTATTGTCTACTTAAAATATAAAACGAAAAGAAAAAAAAAGGATCCCGAAAACCGGAACCGGAACCGTTTAACAGAAATTAATCGTTTCAAATTTAGTACCGGAACCTGAACCACTGAACGGAAATAAATTATTTTTCAAAAACCGAAAAACGAAACGTTGATTCTTTTCAATAGTGATTTGTTGTTTCTGTATGTATACATACATTTTCTCTACTCTTTTGCTCTCTCATTTGTGGCGACGAGCCGCGACGCTTGTATGGAGGCGCAGCCAACCTGAACCTTGAGTTAAGGGGCTCCTTTAACCAGTCCGCGAACCGAACCTTAATCTTACTTTAGGGTTCGACCAGCAGAACCGAACCCCTCCAAAAAATTTGAAGGTTTGCTGCCTTGCTTAATACATACATACCAATAAAGATCTTAAAATACAAATTTTGCATCATGAATAAAGCGAAAAATTGCAAAAATCCACCATTTTTGACTTATTTATTTCAAAGAGAATAAATGACTTTTATGATTTATAGGTATAATATTTAGATAGAATTGAATATATTAAAACTCTTAATCAATATAAATTGAATAAATCGAAAAATCTGAGCTTTGAACCCGATCCGGGTCCATTAATAAATACTTCTCCGACCGAGTTCAAAATTTCTGTGTGCTGTCTGAAGTCAAAATGGAAACTTTTTAGCTAGTGAAACCATTGAAATTCGATACTGTTGCAAAATTTGTCACCCTAATGCACATACATATTTATGTAAAGTGCCCGAAATAAGTAAATGGGACAAAGATTTAGCGCCCTGTATTAGCCGCAGGATGCAATTCTTGGGTTTCTCTCTTCCCACTATATTTCGTTATAGTGTGCTTGAGCGGTAGGCAAAGAATTTCGAAAAAGTACCGCAACGTTTTTAAGTTATGTTTATTTATAAAAGACAACGTCGAGTTTTCGAACGAAATAAGTAAATGGGACAGATTAGTTTCTTTTTATTTGCGAATGGTTGACCACGTGGAATTTGAACTTCTTATATTGAATTCTGTTCAGAATATTAAAACAAACAAAAATAAGTGAGTTTTAACTAAATTCATTATTTGTAACAACTCCCAATTGCTTTTTTTGTTAAGAAAAGTCAAGTTTTGGCCGTTTAACCGATATCGAGTGTGGAAGAATCTTGGCACTGCGTGATTCGGGGATGTCAATACGCAAAATTGCAGTCAAGGTAGGCAGAAATAAAAACACGGTGGAAAAATTAATAAAGAACCCAGAAAATCATGGGAAACAACTCCGCTCTGGGCGCCCACCCTTGGTTGACAACCGGGACAAAAGGCGAATAAAAAATCTAGCGGTCAAGGAAAATATCAGCGCATCCCAAATATGGAGCAATTTGTCTCTACCGATATCCACGAGATATGTGAAACAAATTTAAAGAGTTCCGAGAATGTTTCGTATGAGAAAAAACGGTTAAAACCGGAACTCTAGACTCTAAGCTAAGAGTACCGCAAATGTATAGACAACCCTGACAGCTAAGAAGATTTCCTAGCAGAATACTATGCTGCCCAGGCTATAGCAAACTCAGCAAACCGCTTGAGCTCGTAGCGGAAGCTGCCGTAGGAAATTCAAACCTCTGAGCTAGAATTCCAATCTGAGTAATATGCAGAGCAGTCAGTACCATACTCAGCAAAACGTTTGAGCTCGTAGCGGAAGCTGCTGTAGGAAATTCGCACCCTGAATCAAACGATTCTTACTACAGAGTGCGCTGCTGACAGCCCGCAGCTTGAGGGATCAATCCCTACTTCATGTAAAATTTTGGTACTGCGGCTGTAGCGCCTTTGGTCTGTACGTGCCCACTGGATCGACTGGGGTATGCTTCTCCTCGACCCATTTTGTTATTTTGTACCTCGAGGGTATTTCGTACCGTGGTGCAATTGTGTTCATTAAATATGTAAACCCAGGTTTCTCAACCAATGAAAATGGCTGCACATCTTTTGTTATCATATATATGATCGCTTCATTAATTTTTTGGACTTTTGACCTTCTGCTCTGAAATCCGTTACGTTTTGAAAGCTTTCAAATAGCGAAGGTTGTCGTGGCGCCATGCTGCTACACGATGGTGCTTCCTCGGATGTATGTTTATCAACTACATCGACGTTTTGTTGCCTTATCTTGTGGACATTGCGCAGGTGGTCCTTGTTGTATTCCCCGCACTCCTAATTGTTTTGCCACAAATATTGCATTTCGAGCTATTTGCATCAATTTTGCTGAAATGTTTCCAGCAAAAGCTCGTTTTTGTTGTTATTCTGAAATAAATGCTTTTGTAGTAACAATCAAAACAAACCCGAAGGCCTTTTACCCAATTTTAATAAATTTACTTACTTTGGCATTGCAAACACAGCTTATGGCGGCAAAATTAGCGGCAAGTCACTTGGCAAGATTCGACGAACGCTCAATTTATTGTGAAATTCAACGGCCGATGTTTTTGCAAAACATCGATGCATCGCTTAACATCGATATCAACAAAAACATCGAAAAAAATCGCCAAAAAACATCGATGCTCGATGCACAGACATTTTACAATATTGGAAAGGAAAACAGTACACCGACCCGGAGTTATACGCTATTAGCAATGTTTGTTATGCCGTACCGCCAACTCAGGTATAATAATTCCATGATTAATTGAAATTTACTTATTAATCAATTTATTTTGAAACAGGTGTCGATTGAACGAGCATTCTCTACGCTAAGACTGGTGCTAACCGGCAACCGCAATCGCTTAAGCCAGGATGTTCTTGAGAACATATTGCTCGTTAAATTAATTCCCAGCTTCTTGGACATGGCAATTGATGCAATGGAACTTTTTGAAAATAACGAACAATCTAATCAAAGCGATTGACAATAATATATTTATTATATAAAAATTATTTAAGTAAGAAAAGTTACAAAAATGAATTATTATTTATTACTTATTATTTGTTATGTTTTTATGTTCAACTTAATTTGTTCTTATAAATTTTGATTTCCTTTATAATTTTTTTCAATAATGATAAACAAGTTAAAAAAAATAATAAGTGCGAGAAGTACAAAAATAAGAAGAAACAAAATGTCTAGTTTTTCGCGACTGCAACTGCCGGCGACTTCCAAAACTCGGACTTGCTGCTGTCAGCGACTTATGCTTACGATCGAAAGCAACTGCGACGAAAATCAAATGCAACCAACAGTCGAGCTCATCGATTTTCGCGACTGCGACTGCCGACGACTTCTGAAAGTCGACAGTTGCTGCTGCTTCGACTTACGCTCACGATCGAAAGCAACAGCAAAGCGGAAACAAAAAAAACGGTAATCGGCGACTGTTGATGCTGTTTGATTTTGGTCGCTTTTTCATTTTTGCTTTTGCTTCGACTGCGGCTTCCGTTTTTTTTCAGAAGCAGAAGCAGAAGCAACTGTTCATTTTAAGAAGTCGCTCGCAGTCGAAGCAGTGAAAAGCAAAAATATTGCGACTTCTGCTACTTCGACTGCAGTTTTTTAAACACTGTTGTTAACACATCTTTCAAAGTGTCTGCAATATTTTGTGCAGAATGATTTGTTGTAGCTAAAAGTTTTTTTGTGGCTAATGATGCTGTGAACAATTTGTAGTCGTGAACAAAGTTACATGTGACGGTCAAAAAGCTATCGTTTGCCCTGGATGTCCACAAGTCACACGTTACTGAGATGTCTGAAATATTCTCTAGCATCTTTGCCAATTTACCAGAAGTTTCTTTAAACAAATTTAACATAAGCACATCTCTTAAATATGTTTTGCTTGGTAGCTTATATCTGGGATCCAATTCCAGGGTGTAGTTAACAAAGCCTTCCTTTTCCAAAATATTGTAGGGCTGCACATCCTTGGCAATCATTTCTGTGAGGGCCCTGTCAATATCCAACTTTCGCTTTGAATTGTTTTCATACAACCCGGCTCTTTTGAAGTAAGAAGCTAACGAATGCATACATATATATGCATACATCTAGCGCTGCTGTTTGTAGATGCGATGTTGTCGGTATCTGCAGCAGCTGATATGCTGGAATCTGCCAAATGAACTTCCGAGCCAGGGTGGAATCTTTTAAGATGGTCGTGCAAATTGGACGTATTGCCGCTTGTTTTATATTCCATACCGCACTTAAGGCACTTTGCAAATTTTTGTCCTCTGACATCTGAAAAATTTCCAGACTTGTGAAATTTTGATTTTTTTCCATTGTATTTGTCTCGTGGTCGACGACGATTTTTCGGAGTCCGTGCTGCTGCAATCGCACGACTGCCTTTCATCACTCATTGAGCTGACCTTCAGTGCAGGGGAGCTACGCCGCTTATCTTAGTTGGACACAAATTGTATCAGATTACTTAAAATTTACTTTAATAGTAAGCATTATACCTTTCTGAAGAAAGCGGTCCATTGTTTTGCATTAGAATCATAAACTTTTTCACTTAAATTTTTCTTTTTGTAAAGACGCCACAAAAAACGCGCAAACTTAATTTTTTTGTGATGTGAAAACCAAACTATCGATCGCACTATCGATAGTGCTTCAGTGCTTCAGGCACTATCGAAAGGGCCTGGCTGCTATCGATGGTAGCTCGATAGCGCACAACCATCGATAGTACCGATAGTGTTTTCCATTAACAGTTAGAACACCCATTTGCTTCACCAAAGCTGTTAATTGTCCTTCGTCACATGGTATATTTTCTTCTGTAATGAATTAAATAGAAACAATTAAAAAATAATAATAATAATTAAATAATTTTTTATTTACTTACGCAGTGGAGTTTGATTATAACGTTTTATTTTTGGGCTTGACATATTTTCTATTAGTATGAACTTTTTTTTAAATATTTTTATATGAAGGCGGAGATTGAACTATTTTTGAAGCTAAATTGTTTGTTTATTAGTAGTGAAGAAGCGGCATTAGCAACAGTCCCCCCTTGTGTGGTAACCCGACAGTCTTTAACTCAAAGTCAGAGAACTTGAATGATTCAACTTCACCTAATGAATCTTTTTTTGCAAAATAAATCCAAACTTTGGGAATTTATTGGGTCGCCAAAGAAGGACTTAAATATTTGAACTTCCAACCAATTAAAGGGGCAGTTTTAGAATTAACTGAAAAGAACTCAATGCGGATAGGGATCTTTTTCTTAATATAACAATAATTTTTAGGGTAATCGGAAGATAGAACTAATTCTCCTAACATACATTTGGTTCCCTTTATTTTAGGGAACTCACCCATACACCCGGCTATAAACTTTTCCTTAACTATTTTCCTATGTAATTGCTCTAAGATATTTGATGGCTTTCGGACTGAGTTTTTAAAAACTTGCCAATAATTTTTAAATCCATATGCGGAACCAGCAATCGGATCCCCGATCAATTGAACTGTTTTTCTAACATGCAAAAGACTATGTACTATATAATACACTGTTATCGCCGAAAATCATTGGAAAATTCTCAACAAATAGATTCAACATTTGTTCTGATGTTCTCAAATTTGAATCGCGCTGCATTGGATGACAAAGTAATCTGTAAGGACAATGTATCAATAAAAATCAGGGACCGTAATTATTATTATTAAAAAAAATTATGAAATAAAAATTATTTGTTGATTTTTATTATAAAATAAAAATTAATTTAAATTTGTATTACAAAAAATAAAAATTACAAATTATATTACATTTTTATTATAAAAATCCAAAATTAAAATTATTCACCGATTTTTATTATAGAAATCCAAAATAAAAATTGATTGTAAATATCTTTTAAGCCAAGTGGTCTATTTCAATAATCGGAAAACATTCATGATGGGCTGTTCAATACCTTTCGTCTATGATATTGAAGGAACAACTGAAGGGATTTTCAGGTATTTTTCACAGAGCTAATAACTCATTTGAAGTCAAGTTACTTATTTATTTAATTTCAGTAACATAACTTTTTTAACGAATCTGCAGATAGATTGCATTTTAGGTCCGACAATACTAATTTGAGAGCAGAAAAGGCTCTCTCCACTGTAACAGGCACAGAATTAACAACCTTAGCCAGACGGTACAGGCATGGATAAAACATTTTTTTTCGACCCAATAGCTCATTAAATCTGGGCTTATATTTTTTGGCTTTTATCTTTATATAAACATATATATTATTGAAATAGAACGCTTGGTTTACATTCAATTTTTATTTTTGATTTTTAAAATAAAAATTTGAATTAATACTTATTTTTGATTTATAATTTAAAAATTAAAAATAAAAGTTAAAAGTTTAGAGGAAAACTTGTAAAAAGCGCCGACATCTAAATTTTCACCCCTAGGATATTAATAAGCTCAATGGTGCGATCGCGTCTGGGCCTATATTTTAAAAACTTACTCAACTTCTCTGTCAGAGTGATTTTCTTTTCATCACATGTAATTTCCAGTAAGTCAAAATCCATGTCTCGCATTTCGCTCGCATTCTCGTTGGCCAAAGACAAATCGAGCACACGCACTTCTGGCGCGCCGGTGTGCTCCGCTTCGTCTCATATGAACAATAAGTTTCGCTTTTTTTCTGCTGCTTTCAAGAGGCGCATTTGCCGAGCTCCAACCGTATTATAACTTTAATAATAAGAACTTATGCTTTTATTTAAAATAATTTTTTTCGAATTATTTTTTTATTAAACTATTAAATATTTGTTTATTTAGGTCATTAATTCTAATTTTAACAATTAGTGCTCATTGCAATACATTTCATTACATTCACTGACTTGCTGTGAAATATTTTTCTGCAAGGGTGTTTAAAGATTTTTATACCCTTGCAGAGGGTATTATATTTTTGTCACGAAATGTGCAACGCATTGAAGGAAGCCTCACAGACCCCATAAAGTATATATATTCTTGATCAGGGCGACGAGCTGAGTCGATATAGCCATGTCCGTCTGTCCGTCTGAGCGTCTGTCCGTCTGTTCCTATGCAAACTAGTCTATCAGTTTTGAAGCTATCTTGATGAAACTTGGTACAGGTCCGTCTTTTTGCTGCACGCAGTACATATGTCGGAACCGGCCGGATCGGAAAACTATATCATATAGCTGCCATAGGAACGATCGGTTGGAAATAAACATTTAGTATTAAAAACTTTTGTTTCTCAAGATATCTCAACCAAACTCACAGATTGTGTGTTTGGTATAGTTTCATACATCCTTACCGAGTTTGGTTCAAATCGGACAACTATATCATATAGCAGCCAGAGGAATGATCGGTCAAAAATCAACCTTTGGTATGAAAAACCTTTTTTGTTTCTCAAGATATCTTAACCAAACTCACAGATTGTGTGTTTGGTATAGTTTCATACATCCTTACCAAATTCGGTTCAAATCGGACAACTATATCATATAGCTGCCATAGAAACGATCGGTTGGAAATAAACATTTAGTATGAAAAACTTTTTTGTTTCTCAAAATATCTCAACCAAATATACACATTGTGTGTTTGATTTAGTTCTAAACTGGCTGACCAAATTTGGTGTAAATCGGACTACTACATCATATAGCTGCCATAGGAACGATCGGTTGAAAATCAACATTTAACAAATTTTGTAAAATATCTGACGGCTTACACAGGGGACTGCAAGGGTATACAAACTTTGGCGCGCCAAAGTTAGCTTGCGCTATATTTTTCTATTACTTTTCTATTCTTTGCACACGCTCTCTCATGAAGAAGAGTGAGAGTCTGTCTCACTCTCTTTCTCTTTGTTACGCGTTCGGCTTCAATAGTTTTCGTTACGACGCATCACCGTAAAAGGGACAACGCTAGGTGGACGAAAATACAACGACTGCTTCAACCGTACTAGAAGGCGATTAGTGAAGGCCTAAAGTGTGACAACTTTATAAACTCGCACATGTTTGGGACGCTCGCATTGTCGACATAATTAAAAAGGCGGTCGATGGCAAACTGATCGCCTTTAAAGTGGATGGGCTAACACTACTAAACCGATCATTTATTGGTAAGCATAAGACTATATATTTCTAAGTTGTTTTTGACACAATTTAAATATGCTTTATAAATAAGGAGTAAAATCACTTTGCGCACAGTAGCTACAGGGGAAATGTTCGTTTGCCATACCGTTGCCAACTGAAATGACACAATTCTATTGGTTTTTTCTCGCTTTAATATTAATGTCAAACAAATTTATTCATGCACCACGGATAATGGAAGAAATATGGTGAAGTTTGTTGAGCTTCTGAATGATGATGATATCCTCGGTTGCGGTGACCAATATGAAGGAAATTCTGATGACATCGACTCTGAGTTACCTTTCGTGGAGGATTTTGTATTTTATAGTAAATGTATAGGTTTGTAAAAATAATTGCCCTTATTAAAAACGAATTCGTAAATTAATTATAAATATCAATATTTTTAGGAGTACGCTGTGCTGCTCATACGCTGCAGTTGGCCATAAATGTGAATGAATTAGAGAAATGGTACGCGTGCTAGACCCAGCTGATGTAGCCACAACAAAGCTACAAGTGAAAATTTGGTTTTTGGATACTTTTTTTAATTTGAATTAATTGTAAATTGGAAGTTTCAAAGTTAGAAAAGCAGTTATACCAAAAGCTAGAAGCACGTGAGACCAGCCTTTTCGAGAATAACGCTATTTTGTGCTACAAAGTGAAAAGACAAAGTGAGCCAGCTGATGTAGCCACAACAAAGCTACAAGTGAAAATTTTGTTTTTGGATACTTTTTTAATTTAGATTATTATAAATTGGAAGTTTCAAAAAATACTTCAAAATTAGAAAAGCAGTTATACCGAGAGCTAGAAGCACGTGAGACAAACCTTTTCGAGAATAACGCTATTTTGTGTGCTATATTCTTAGACCTTAGATATAAAGTAATTCTTAGTGCAGATCAAAAGGACATCAGTATTTTGCTTCTGACGAATATTTATAGTCAACTTATGTGTGTCATGTGTTGAAACATCTTTGATTGATGAAGATAACTCTAGTTTTAATGCTACTATATCCGACAGCATAGACGAAGTCGATGCTTATTTAAAATTAGAAGAAAAGAAAATTGAAAACACACTCTCATCAGTTGTAACTAAGAATTCCATATTAGAATCTATCAAGATATTTCTGAAATAAAAACGTTACCCAAAATAAACAGACATTTTAAAATGGTGGTCAAAGCCTGCTGCAATGTTTCCATAACTTTTTAAAATAACAGAAGTTGTACTTGCTGTTCCAGCTACCCAAGTCAGGTTGGAACGCTTATTCTGGAGTGTTAAATTTATTATGAATCCTTTAAGGGATCGAATGGATTCAGAGAAATATTAATTTATGAATAAATATCACAACATCCTCAAAATAATTATGGCCAAAAGGCCAAACCCGCAATTGAACCTTTTACCTAAATACTCGTTTGGTTTTCATTCCCTGATTAAAAGCAAACAAAAGTTTAATCGGTTAGTCCGCTTCGCGTGCGCATTCGCATCTGCATTATAACTAAAATGCGCTTTTAAAAGAAAAGAAAAAAAAACAGATGATTGCTTGAATAGTGCCCCACAGAAGTTTTTCGTCACTGAAATTTTGGTTTGAAGTTTAATGTCATTTACTTAATTATTAATATTATTTACCAACAATGCTACTACCATTAAAAATTAAACATTGGAAAAAAATATATATGTACATAAATAAATAGTGTTTAATAGGGGTTTATATATTAAAAGAAAAAAATATAGTTTTTTAAATAAATAAATAAATAAAATTATAACATAGTAGTAATTAAAAACACCATGCACATGGAGCAACATGCCTTACAAAAATATGCACACACTTAAAAAAAAAAATTAAATTAAAAACTAAGCCCTACAAATTTATAAGTTAACTACAACTAAGCCTTTATTTTTTTAATTTTAAATAATTAAACATTATGTTCAGTCTATTAGGAGGTACAAATACTTTTAGAATTTAAAATTTTGTAAAGCTATCCTAAGGTTAAAACTTTTTTTTGGGAATATTGAATTGCCTTTAAAAAATCCATAATTTTCTTATTTAATGTCCGATTAATAAATTAAGAATCCAACAGTTGAAAAAATAAGAAATTCAGAAGAAATTAGTAGCCAATAAATGAAGAGGTTTAAAATAAATATTTTGGAAATTACAAATGAACTTTAAAATGACTGTTTAAGTTGGTATAAATAGGGTCCGCATTAATATTTAATAGAATAGATATTATATTAGGGAATCTCTACACACTCGCAAAAGATGTTCATGGGGGTGGGTACAGACCGCGAGGATCGATCACCATCTAAGACCTCTGCGAAGCTAAGCAGCTAACTAGGGGTAAATTCAAGCCTTTTATTTTTTTCGAACAATAATTTTTTTGATTTCTCTTTTGTGGTTTTATAAAAGTTCGGTTGGAAGCTACCTTCCACCATTATAGTTTCAGGAGGGACTCTAGAAAAATTAAGTTTATGTAATAAGAGCCATCTGACAAAGCAACCCCACTTCACCCGAAAGAGCTAGGGTATCAAAGGGTCCCGACAAACATGGTGAAAATATAGTTTATAGGAAAAGAGTTTTGGCTACATAGAAAAGACAGTCGGCTTCTCGATGTGAAATTGGGTTAAGTCGCCGTTGATAATTCTTTTCGAATCGTATTCTGGAACAACTCTTTTCTGACCTAAATTTAATAACATCCTCTTCCCTCATATCGCATGTGAAGCCTTGTTTTTTAAATTCGATATTTATAAACCCCCAAGTTGTTCATAACATGGTTTACACAATTTATGGTGTTTAGTTCACTGAATGCAGCTTTCATGTTGGCTCCTCGGTCAGTCACAATTATTGGGGCACCCATCAACAAATTAGAACCAAAATCCATTAAAATGCTTTCGATTTCGTGTCTAATTCAATCACCTTATAAAATATTTTTTTCTATATTATTGAAAGCAGCATAGATACAAATATTTTATAAATCTTACCTGTACATCAAACCCCACCCATTGATTTTACTGCCAGCAGGCGGTTCTTAAGGGTTACTTCTTTTAGTGCATAGTTGTCAGTACAAAAATCAGACAAAAAAAACCCTGAACGAAATTATTATCAATTTTGAATGGTCCTTTGCTGTACTCAAAAATAATTTTTTTTTTTTTCCTTTTTTTTTTTTTAAATTTTTATAAATGTAACATTTTAACTATTATACTGCTACCATATGGCAGCTTAAGCTAGTTTTACATCAGAGACAAAAAAAATAGTGACTACAATTACATAATAACAATTACAGTGAAATATACAATTCGGATATTACATTAAATTCGTTTGAGTACATCATATTTACATTTTTACAACAGTTGTCTACGACAGGACTCTGGTGGGCAGATCCTGTGGGTGATGTCTTTTGAGTCTCCTCTTCCCTTTGTATCGCGTAAGACGTCGAGCGAGTGCATTTGGGTGCGAGGCCAGCCTGTCTTTATATTTTTCGGCCTGAAGTTGGACCACATCACCAACCTTTGGAACTCCTAGATCCCTTTCAATGTCCCTAGTGCGCATGTACCAGGGAGCGTTGCACATCTTTCGGAGGATTTTGCTCTGAGCCACGCGAATCTTGTTGAGATGGGTTTTGGCAGTGATCCCATAGACTTGTAGTCCATACTTCCATATCGGACTCAATATGGTCTTGTAAATGGCTACCTTGTTATATAAAGAGAGCTTATTTCTAGGGGACAACAACCACGCCATTCTTGCAGCCTTTGTCAATACGGTTCGTTGAATCATAGTTGCATGTCGACCAAAGTTAAGGTATCTGTCCAAGATGATGCCTAGGTATTTGAAGTGCGTTTCATGCTTAAGGACCGAGCCGAGCATCGTTATTCCTGGGCAGGATCCCACTCTTGTGGCAAAGGTGACGTTTGCACATTTGCTGCTGTTAATGCCAATATTCCATTTAAGGGCCCATCTCTCAAAGCTCCGAACGTACTCCTGTAATGCCGTTGCTGCAATGCCAAGAGATTCGTTTCTGGTAAGAACAGCAGTGTCATCGGCGTAGGTGGCAATAAGCACATCCTGACTGTCAACGGCACGAACAGAGCTGAATGTTGGCATATCAGCTGTGTACAGTGAGTACAAGGTGGGACCTAGGACACTGCCTTGTGGAACTCCTGCACATATTGGCCTCTCGGATGATTTCGCCCCATCCACGACTACAGAAAACGATCTGTCCTCCAGAAAACTGCTCACCAGCTGGAAGAGCTGTGGTGTTAATATGCGCTTCAGCTTACTTCGGAGACCGCTATGCCAAACTCTGTCGAAGGCTTGTTGGATATCCATAAATACTGCTACAGCATATTGCTAGTGCTCCATGGCCTCCAAGGCGAAGTTGACCACTCTGTGAAGCTGTTCTGGAGTGCCATGACTCTTTCGAAAACCAAACTGCCACTTTGGAATTGTCTGCGTCACGCTCTCAAGTTTTAGAATCCGGTTAAGGATAACCCTCTCCAGCATCTTTCCCAATGCAGGCAGTAAACTAATCGGCCTGAATGAGTTGACTTCTGTTAACTGTTTTCCTGATTTTGGGATCATCGTAATTAAGGCAGACTTCCATTGCTTCGGGAAATAGCCCAGTCTTAATGAGCTGTTAAATATTAAGACTATGAAGAGCACTGCTTTAATTGGCAGAAGCTTGATAGTTTTGTTGTCCAACAGGTCAGCACCAGGTGACTTCTTGACTTTAAGCTGCTTTATTATCGTCATCACCTCCTGAAACGTTACTGGATTTACAGGTGTAGACATTTGAAACGGGCTTTCCAGGGATATTTGTATGTACCGATACATAAAATCCGGTGACAGGTTAAGTGGCCTAAATCTTTCTTCCCAATTATCCGCAAAGGTTTCAGCTTTCTGCAAACCGGTGTAACACCACCCGCCTGCAGGATTCTTCAATGAAGCCTTGGGAGTTACTTGCCGCTTGAAACGTCTTGTAAGATTCCAGAGAGTGTAGTTGGATGTTACATCGGGACTTGCGTTTTCGAGAAGGTCATCAATTTTTGCTTGCCTGTTCCTCCTAAGCACTTTCTGCAGACGATCCGATAACCGCTTGTATATCTGGTTGAGCTCGCTCGTCACCGGTCCTAACATACTCCTTTCTTACCCGTCTTTTAAGGCACAAGAGTGCTGCAGCAATTGGGGTCAATTCAGCTCTCTGGTGTTGTCGAGAAGCCTGTGCAGTCGTCGGAGATGCAGAAGTTGCAGCTAGTTCCAGGTTGATCAAACTCAAAAATTATTTGGAAAGCAGCCAATAGGGCAATAAAACGAAATAATAAAAAAATTAATGCATACTTCTAGGCCCTTTTTTTACACTAATCAACTTCGAACTCCCAAATAGTTTAAGCGCAGACTCAGGTGTAATAACTAGCATATCTATATTTGTTGACTTGTACCAAAAGGACAGCCTGAAATTGGGTTGCGTTTCCTCTTGTTATTTTTGTAATAAAAATATTTTTTTAATGTTTTTATTTTTTTAATATAATTTCATTTTTTGTTTTTTTTATTCATTATTTTTTGTTTGTTTATTTTTGTATTGGTTTTTTACTGCTTGGAAAAATCAATTAATAACAGGCGGTCGGTGAATGCCATTAGAGGCACAAAACCATTAATGTTTTAAAAAAA
The DNA here is from genome assembly GCA_035044365.1 of Drosophila neotestacea. Taxonomy (NCBI): domain Eukaryota; kingdom Metazoa; phylum Arthropoda; class Insecta; order Diptera; family Drosophilidae; genus Drosophila; species Drosophila neotestacea. Next base: position 22,453 of record JAWNMD010000583.1, read on the forward strand.
TGCATTAAGCTACAGTGGAGCAAGCTCGACAGTAGGAGACCCTGTACTTATGGGAAAAAGCAAATAGTATTAAAAACCAAATAGACTTAAAGTTAATAGATTTTTCCTAGTTATAATAATCATAAATACTTATATTTAAAGCTACTTAGATTTGTCGCCCCTCGAATTAGCTTCCGATAAGAAAGTACTATCGGTACCCAGGGAACACCACGGGAGGCCACTACAATTGTAATGGGGTCAGTTAATCCAAAAAAAACTTTTGGGGACCTACGAGTCGACTTGAGTTGCATTAAGCAACCCCTAAGTTCCCCAAAATTTTAATTTCTGCTATCCGTGCAGATTTATATACATGTGTACATAATAAGACATACATACTTATAAAAATGCAGTAAGCAACAGTGGAGCAAGCTCGACAGTAGGAGACCCAGTACTTTTTGAGTGCAAAACGCGTTCACTATTGTTTGTTCTTCAATAATGCGTACCAAACAATAGATGGCGCCACTACCAAAGTTAATTAACACAGAGGTCGCTAGCGTCTCTTCTTCTTCCTTTTGCCCGTAACATTGTTGGTTGAATAACTTTCGCGTTTATCATCCGATTGGAATGAAATTTTCCAAACAGGTTTGGATTGGAGTGTTTATTATATGAACCAAAAATCAAGGGGCTAGCATTCAAGGGGCTCTTGTAATTTGACTTCGAAATTTTGTATTTCAATTTCCAGGGGCGGAGGGAGGCGTGGCAAAAAAATCTAAAACAAACTTCTGATCAATGGGAGATATAGATGAACCTCACATGCCAAATTTGGTGTCTCTAGTTCTTATAGTCTCTGAGATCTAGGTGTTCATATTTTCGAAATTTTGAACAGCCGTATTTTATCCGTTTATTATCCGATCCGGATAAAACTTTCCAGGACAGGAATGGACTATAGAGTTTATCATGTATGCCAAAAATCATATCGCTAGCATTAAAGGAGCTTTCGTTATTCGACTTTAAAATTTTGTTTCAAATTTACGTGGGCGGAGGGGGGCGTGGCAAAAATCTAAAACAAACTCGTTTAATGCAAGATGCAGATGGACCTACATGCCAAATTTGGTAGCTCTAGCTCTTATAGTCTCTGAGATATAGGTGTTCAAAAAAGGAACAGACGGACAGACGGACAGACGGGCAAACAGACGGACATGGCTATATCGACTCGGCTGTTGATGCTGATCAAGAATATATATACTTTATGGGGTCTGCCACGCCTCCTTCTGCCTGTTACGCACATTTTTTTTTGCACAAACTTAATAGACCCATTTGTACTTTTTTAAAGTACTGGGTCTAAAAACATAAATAATACTATGTACAGGAAGGAAAAAGTATGTACAGGAAAGAAACAAGAAATAAAAAATAATAATAAAATAAAAAAATGAATAAACATGAAAAAAAATAATTAAATAAAAAATAATAAGTAAATAAAAAATATTTTAAATATTTAAACTTAACCAAAATAAATATAATATATATATTTTATGAAAATGAATAAAAAAATTTAAAAAAAATATGAAGACTAACTTAAATTCAACAAAAATAAATAAATAATATTTACATAAAATACCTAGACTTAAGTTTATACATAAATAACTAAAGAATTGAAATACCTAAAGCTCACTCATCTATACTAACCAATATACCACTATGGTGACTATATATGGTCTCAAATGCGCGCGTTGGCCCTGCTATCTGAAATATTCGTCATCGCCCAATCAATGTGCGTACCACAATTGGTTGTAGACCAGGGGTGCCCAAAGCCTGCTTACGGCAGTGTACTCACTAATACATGTGTATAAAAACACAAACACATATAAAGGAAAATTTTGTTTCCTGTCAACTTGTGCACTGGAAAAAATGATTGTTAAGTTGTTTCCAAACCGAGCAAGTTTGTTAATTAAAAAAAATATAAGTACGCATTAAAAAAGAAATAATCATTTTTATATAATATGCATTAATTATTTTTATTTTGTCCACCGCTTTTAATTATATTATCAATGTTTATGTTAATATTTGTTTTTGACAGTCTCAAGACGGCCTCCAAATGCTCGTTACTTATTCTGTTTCTATGATTGTTTTTGATATGCTGAATGCACTTTCACAAATATATGTGCTACCGAACATTGAAAATAATTTTAAGATCTCCTTGTGCAGTAACGGATACTTTTCTTTTTTGACAGACTTCCAAAATTCTATGCCACTTGAATTTAAAGCTGCAGCTCTGTGTCGCATTGCAAAGTGCACAATTCCATTTGAAATTCTGGATGCTGAGCAATTATTTGGCATTTCATTGGATTATAAAAAGTTGCTTCTTTTCTCGAATTATTTCAAAATCTTGAAGCGAAGGCAAAAATTTAATTTAAGTTCTTCGTATCGATCTATAAACATTGCGAAATCATACTTTTGTATAGCGAGCTCATTAAAAACCGATTTTAAGCAAGGAAAGTGCCATAATCTTTTTAAGCTCAAATCATATTGAAGAACATCGATTTTTTTAAAAATGCATCGATAGAGTCAACCATTTCAAAAATTGATTTGCCTTTTCCTTGTAGGGCAAAATTTAGATCATTAAGTTGCGTTGTAAGGTCCGTCAAAAATCCAAGATTTATGTTGAAGATTTCCGATTGAATTTCGTGTATAATGGGATCATGTTTACACTCTGTAGCCATAAACTCAACAATTTCTTTCCTCAACTTAAAAAATCGGTTAAGACAATTTCCTCTACTTAGCCATCTTACTTCGGTAAACATGAGTAATAGCCGCTTTCCACGAGCACTGTCATTCGCGTCATTCGGTGTCATTCAGTTTTGTCAAATTATGGTCTTTCCACGACAATTTGACGTATCATTCGTTGATTTGGCATTCAACCAAAATAAATCAGCTGTTTAAATTGTAAACAATTGTTGGTTGCGTTAAACATTTATATATTTTGTTGAATTATGGCGAACACTGACAGGAACACCCCAAAAAAATGTGAAATTATGAATTGGCTGAAGTTGTTCATAAACTCAAGCGGTGTAGAGCAAGGGGGAGATGAGTTGGAAGAGGAGATGGGAGAATTATTTAGTGAAATTGTTTTGCCACCCAAAGTATCAGCTGTAATATCATCCATTTCGTCCAGTGCCCTCTTCCTCCGAGCTGATGTGCCTGGCGCGCTTGCTGACGTTGTCTGGGCAACGTCAAGTGCCTCGCTCGAGTCTATATACATACATCTCGAAAAGGTCAGTGGACGAACTGGATGGCATTATAGCTGATTCTATCGGTCGCGATGGCTCCACGCTGGAGGAACGCTCTGCCTCGACCCCATATTGGAACATGTTCCAGCTCTCGTCGTTATCAACTGAAAATTAATTTTGATTAGTGAACATTGTTATTGTTAAAAATGCATTTAATTTTACCTGCATTATCCAAAGCGCAAGTAGCAAAATTTACCGACTTGACGGCTCCCAAAATTCTGTGAACTGTCTCGAAATGTTGCCATTTCGAGGGTTCACCTCCAGATGCTCCTTTTTTCTTAACCTCGTCCCTAAAGACGAATGTACATAAACACTAATATTTAAAAAGTATTATAAGAATCATGTACTTACTTATATTTTCTAGTCAAATTGTCCACTTTGGTGCGGACCTCCTTCCATGTGACGAAGTGACCGGCTTCCATAAACTTCTCACACATACGCTCAAATATGTGGGAATTTTTCTTGGCTGAGCGCAGCGCCGTAAAATTTTCTTCCCACAATTCGAATAGTATTGCCTCGTGGAATGCGCTCCACATTATTCCGGGCTTCCGTTTATTTTTGGACTGAAATTATAACAATTTAATTATTTCTTGAAAATTATATTTTTGGCGCAATTGTTTCGCTTACCATGCTTGTCATCTTTTCAGCTGTTTATGGTGATGAGAGTCTCGGTTTTCACGAAAACATCGATGAACATCGGCTGTTCGATAAAAAAATACTAAAATTCGATAAGCCAAATATCTCATTCGCTGTCATTTAGATCGAATGATCATTCGGGTCCTTATGGGAGTTTGTACAGGCTGAATTTGTCATTCGGCTCGAATGACAAAATTGTACTGAATGACGCCAAATGACGGCTCGTGGAAAGCGGCTATTATAGCCGTATTGACTTCCACAATCATTTAGAAAAGCTTTCAGCTTCCGATGTGTCAACGCGTTGTGTCCACCTCTAATTTTGTTTACAACTTTTATCACCATGTTCATTGTATCAATACTGTTGGTCCACTTTGCACATAACGATTCTTGGTGAATTATGCAATGGAAAGTTGGAATATGTATATTATTCTTTATGAGCTGTCCAACGAAGCCATCTTTTTTTCCAACCATGGCGGGTGCACCATCTGTGCACACTGCAGACAGTCTACCTACCTCATCTGTCAAATTCAATCTGCCCATTACCGCATTAAAAATATCAACTCCTCTTGTGTGTTTCAATAGTGGGATTAGTCCAAAAATCTCTTCGCTAACATCAAAAGTGCTATCCACCATTCTGATTGCTAGGACCAGTTGACTTGTGTCGGAAATATCGCACGATTCGTCCAGAGCCAGGGAAAAGTTTGAACACATCTTGAACTTATTTTTTAATCCTGAGTCCAAGTCAATGATCAGATCTTCAACTCTTCGGGTCACAGTGTTCGAAGATAAAGGAACGCTTTCAATTGACTCTGACATTTTTTTTCATCTTCTCCATAGCACAACAGCATTTCCTTGCAAACTTTCTTAAATAAAGGTCCATCAGAAAAGGGCTTTAGGCTTTGTGCAATGATTAAACTGGCAGAATACGAAGCCTTAAGGGCGCCGTTGTTAATACTCCCGTACTACATTTGTATTTCATCACGTTGCACTTTAAATTGATCAGAATGAGATTCGATGTATTCCAGGATTTCCTTCGCATCATTTACCAAAAATGCCTCCTTCAGCTCCGAAGCCAATGTTTCCCTCGATTGCGATTCAGATTTGCTGGCGTAGAAGTTAGGGTGCATTGTATTAAAATGCCGTTTCAGTTGGTATTTTGTGACAATTTTAATTTTCCGAAAGCAAACCATACATTGTGCTTCAAACTTAAAGTTCTCCGCGAACAAGTACTCTAACTCCCATTTTTTATTAAATTTCGGCATTTTAAAAAATTAACTCTTTTTATCCAAAGAATTTCAAAAATTTAATTTTTGCTAGTGGTAACATTACTGAGGTATCAAAGTCAATTATTTTTTAACCATCGTAACTATCGTATAGTTTTCCGGCTCGAATGCATAGTCATGAACCGAAGTGTGCTTTGCTTTAATTGTGTATTTTGCGTATGTGTGCGTTCCTTATGGGAAGTGTACTATTTGTGTAAGCCTATACGCCTAGCATAGTGAAGTGTAAAACAAAAACCAAAGTGTACTATGTGTATAGGCCCTGGGCACCCCTGTTGTAGACGAATTCAAATCTAAAAGAGACTCATAATTTAAGCTACCTAGAAAATCATAAATCCTACCACTACATCCTCTGAGAGATCGTAAGCACAAATTAAAAATCTCCTAAAACTATGGAACTGCTATCTAAAAATGAAAAACTCTGAAATAAGTTCTCAAATTCTGTTTCAAATTTTGGCAATGGATAACTTGGAGTTCGATACACAACTAAAAACCCTAAAGACTTGTATTTAAACACGGCAAACTCAAACACTGCAGAAGCTATATTATTTGAATCAGCATAATATCGACCACTGGAGCAGAGACTGACATGCTCGAAAAGTTCATTTTTAATGAGAATAAGAATGCCTCTTTTTGGTCGAGTTCTATTAGCTAATGATTCACAATCGAGGCGCACTATACTGTTAAAGCCAGGTACTTCATATGTCTCGTTAGAGAAGGTTGAAGTTTCAACGAAACATAATAGAGAAGCACGAAGCATTAGCTGATCGGAGCAAATATCGCTAATGTGGCAATGCAAGCTTTCCGTGTTATGGAAAAATGTGTTGAATTTATTGCTGTCGAATAGACAGTCGTAGTGCGTTTTTAATAATTTCGTACTGCGCAGACTTTGAAGCTCTTGCTCTACTGGTGATCGGGAGTCTGATCTTGGGGGCACGAATTCCCCAATAATGAAAAGGCCTGCAGCACTAGTGGACCTACTGCAAGCTACATATAAGGACTCACGACTCATTCTTGGAAATGTATGAACTACAACTTTGCTATAAGTAGCCCCTTGGCTTTTATGAATAGTTATACCTTCGGCAGGTATAACTGGAAACTGCTTACGGTCAATAGTAATTTGCTGATTGGAATGAAACTGAAAACTTTTGGTAGTTTTATGAATTGGGGTCCAAGAAGAGTCTAGAGAATGGGGGCACTTAGCCCGAGCATTAATTCCTACACTTTCGTCAATGAATTTCATCCAAAGAACATGAGGAGAATTGGATGTATTGAAACTTATGTCCATTAGAATACCGGAGGCTCCATTTACTAAACCATCAGAGGTATCTATGTTGACGTCATCATATACTTGGCAGTGGTTTTTAAAATAAGAGAGGGGCATAGTCCTTGAGTCTTGGCGGTCGGGAAAGATTTGACTGCCTCTAGATGTCTGTTTTTAACTTCTGCGCTAAGATGTGAGGCCTTTATAAAATCAAGAGCAGCTGAAATGTGTTGAGCAGTTGAAATGGAGTTTAATTTTGCCGCGTTAAATACAGATGTATCTTCATTCCTAAAAAACAAATGAATTGCATCATTTGGCAACTGACTTTCGTCGGAAATTCGGGACCTAAGCAAACTTATATCGTCGGACGACATATGACCGGATGCCATGTTATTTAATGCTATTGCAAAAGCTTGGTCATCTCGCTGTCGCATAATCTCTGTGAGCTCAAAAAACTTAAAAGAGTCCCACAGAAACGTCCCATATATAGCTGCGTATGGGTCATGCAACGCTGAATTGGATTTGAAAATCCATCGATCTCCAACAGGGCTTAGCTGTCTAAGATCGCCGAAAACAATAACAGAAATCCCTCCAAATGGTACTTCTCTGTTATTTAGAATTTGTCTTAGGCGAGAATCCAAATAGGAAAACATTTTGGCACCGACCATTGAAACTTCGTCAATGATTAAGATTTTAAGATCAATAAATCTTGAACGGAGGGTATTTAATAAGTCAGGTCCTAGATCTTTAAAAGCGGATGCAGATTGATTCACAGGAAGTGAAAACAGAGAATGAAGGGTAGATCCTCCAATTCCGAATGCTGCCTTTCCTGTGGGAGCACACAGAAGAATTTTGGAAGTGGTTGGGTTGCATCCAGGCCTACTATTATACAATTGAGAAAGGGATTGAAAAAGTGCTGAAATTAATCTACTTTTGCCAACACCTGCTCCACCACCCACAAATTCGTGGAAAACTAAATTATGGTGAGCATTTGTAGGACATGATTAAAGAACGATTTTTGCTTCAAATTTAATGAGCGAACAATAACTGATAAGCTTTCAAGAGATATTAGTGGAGGAAGTTTTATTAATCGGATTGTATCGTCCGGAACTTCATTTTGGACATTGTTGTCATTTAAATTCAAAACATTTAGCTGAGAACTTATTTCAGGAAAGCCTAAGACCTGAAACTCGATCATCTATCTGGCCAGGTAACTGCTCTTCCTCAGTATTGCCCTCACCTTGCATTACCCTTCTAAGCGCGTCTTCTAAATCCTCTAAAACATTATATTTTTTAAACATAACCCTAATTGACTCCTCATTCTGTGTATAAACTTCCTCACAATTTCTCTGAACTAATTCTACCTCTTCATTCCTCCACGGAAAATATAGCATAAGCAGTTCCCTAAAATAATTTTGTCTATCGGTATGCAAACTAAAACTCCTAAATCTAATTATTCGAGGCTTTGTCCTCGCCCTAACAAACCCACTTCCGTCAATAAGAGGAATGGGTCTGCCCCCTATATCCTCATTTTCGTCGCCATCTTCATTATCACTACTTTGACGAGTTGATCTTGTCGATTTTGTGAAACTATACTCAGCAGCAAAATCGGCTAAACACAGGCCGTCGAGACTATGTGGTCGCTGTTCATAGTGATTGAGCAGTCCCACTACAAATATGTCATTTGAATCTGGAGACATATTTTGTAGTTGTTGTCTAGGCTTGAGCATTCTCACTCTATGCTCTGGTAATAGGGTATTAATATACACTTCGGCGTTGCTAGTCTCAGACAAACGCATACCTAAACAACAGTAGGCGGCTTCCTGAGCAGAAATCTCAGTGCCGGAAATAAATTTGTGACCAATATACTGCAGCTTTTTCTTAATTGACACATTCTGATCTTTAATTTCTTCGATCACCTCACGCATCAGTTTAAAAATGCCTCTTTGGGATTTGCTTATATAGTTAATAATGTAGCTTCAGCATGCATATAGGGTCCAATATGAATTGAATATCATTATTGGCTCTTTGCATGGCTAGAATGTGTTTATTGTAAGCATTTACATTAATTGCTGCGAAACTTCTTTTGAGGAAAATTTGTGGTTTTTTCAAACCAGACCTAATAGCATATATGTAGTCCTGGTAAGTGAGGTTGACTTGGTCGTGAGAAAGAAAATTTTCGAATATGCTTAAGTGATTTATACTGTCAGCATATGTATTAGGCTTTGGAAAGTAGGGAATACCAAAGCGACAAATAGAGTTTCCCCTCACTTCACGTGTGCATGAATGCCCGTGCTTGTGCTTTTGGTATGTAATGAATTCAGAGAGCTCTTGATTTGTAACATCAGTAGTAATAAACTGATCAATAAAATCAATTACTTGGGGAAAAGATTCAGCGTTGTCTAAATCCACTTGAGGGGCATCTTTCAGCCAAAACATCCCGTGGATATGAGGTGAGCCTCTCTGCTGGAATTCAACTCGCCAGTAGTACATGTGAACATTATGTCGTCCGAAAATACCCCCCTGCTTCTTCATAAGCTTAAACAATTGCCTATACCGATAGTCAAAATACCTAGCACAAGTTACAGGATCGGTGCGAATTAACCGTACCTTCTCATTAGAAGGCAACGCAATTGCCTCCTCTTCTGTAACTTGCTGTTTGTCCACATTCATTTTTAAAAGGACAAGCAGTTCGAACCACTTACTTTCAGCAGCCGACAATGTAATAAAAAAAGTTGGCAAGCCAAACTGGCGAATCATGGCCATAACTTTTCTTTTTTCTGCTTCCCAATGAGCAGGAGATGTGCGAATACCCTGAAGGACCCTATAGCCTGCATTTTGGCGAATAAGATGGTCATTAAGAGAGTTAGAAGCTGTTATAGCACGTGAGGCGCTGTGCTTTCTACAAATGGAAGTATTATTTCCAATTTTAATCAGCTCTAACTTCTTATAATTGAAGAATAATTTATCAATTCTACAACCTCTCCTATCAAAATTTCGAAGCTCAGACCTAACAATGGTTGTAAAAGTTTTCTGAAGGCTTTCTTTTGATGTCAGCAAATATAGAAAGAAATGCTAATTCCTCAGAATCAGCATCCAGAATCATATCTAGGGGTCTTTGGCCTTCGCCAGGAGCAATTATGATTCTTTGCATGGCTGCATTCTCATCCTGATTATTCTCAAGCAGAGTTTCATGACCCCCAGGATTGAGCTCCTCCTCATTTTCAACATCATTATCAGGACGAAATGATTGTTGAAATTCTCGATTGAGTTCCTTCAATAACTCTGCATCTGCTTGAGAAGCTATGAATGGAACAGTATCTAAGCCATTTTTAATGGAAAATTTTGGTTTCCTACCAGCTCTAATGTACGTGCTACACGTATTGCAAAATTGAAACATTATATCAGTAGAAGGAAACTGATTTGAAAGAACTAAAATGTCCGCACTGTACTCATTGCGGCTTTCAATAAAAGCACGAGAAATTCTGCGTAACTGGTGGGGAAACCAAAGGCCTTTGCAACAAAGGCAAACTTGATTTGGTCCCAGCTTTACCATGCTATTAAATATATCTATTTGAGCTTCTAAATAGGTTAAGCTGGGTTCAATATCGTCCTCAGAGTTATTTGCACGACTCTCTGCCATACGTTCAGCATTTCGTCGGTTTTCTGCTTCCCTATTCTGACTGAAGCTCCTATTTTGACTGACCCTTTGACTAATACGTCTTATGGCGTCAGTAATTGCTTGTCGCGCTAATAATCGAGCACTTTGTAGTCGTGCAGTGTTGAGCGCTTGTTCGACAATTCTCCTCGCAGAATTATCCCTAAGCTGAGACCTATGTAACCTATCTCTCTCTCTTTCTGTTATCCGTATGTTAATATCCCGTCTACGGTCTGACCTACGCTGTCTATCGGCTACCCTTTCCCCCTGTCGAGCTTCTGAGTCTGTCCGTCTCAGTCTCCTGTTCCTTGTGTCTCCTAGCTGTTCAGTTGTCCGTATGCTTACATCCAGTCTGCGGTTCGATCGCCGCTGTCTATCGGACATCCTTTCCCCCTGACGAACTTCTGGATCTGCCCGTCTCTGCCTCCTATTCCTTGTGTCTCCTAGCTGTTCAGTTGTCCGTATGCTTACATCCAGTCTGCGGTTCGATCGCCGCTGTCTATCGGACATCCTTTCCCCCTGACGAACTTTTGGATCTGCCCGTCTCTGCCTCCTATTCAGAGTGTTTCTTCGCTGTTGAGTTGTCTGTACAGCAGTACGTCTGTTCATATTCTGTATGCGGCTCGATCTACGCGTGTTGGGTGCCACCCCTTCCCCCTGCTGAAGCTCCGGGTCAGTCTGTGTCGGTCTCCTAATTGGATTGTTTTCCATTTCGATTATTTCCTGCGAACCTGCTGTACGATCTCTCTCAGAGTTTGTATTCCTAAGTAGCCTATTTCTTATGCGTCGATCCCGAGATCGCTGAGAAGCACTCCGCCGACTTATTCGTGGCATTATTATAGAATATATAGAAATATAAGTATTTAATATAAATGAATAGAAATAAAATCGTAAGTTTAAATTAATTAAATATTTATATAAATAATATATATATATATACAAATGTATATATAAATATTTATATAAAAGGAAATATATGTGCTAATAAATGAAAAAATATATTTATAAATTTTCTGTTTATATAATTTAAATAAAAATATAATTAATACAAAATTAATAAATTGGATGTTAGATATTTATATAGAAAGAAATAGAATAGAATAGAAATTATAAAAGAAAATATAAGTGTAATATTTATACGAAAATATAATACATATATTATTATATGAATATATAATTATATTTATATGACAAAAGTACGGAAAAAATAAAATCTAATCTGCTTGCTGGTTGCAACTATAAAGCATACATACATATATACAAACATTAGAATATGTACATAAACATATGCACACATATGTGCCCCGCAACGGGCACCTAAGAAACAGGCCAACAATTTTACTTTACGTACTATATGTTTAATATAATATGTATGCTTTATTATTTCAACACTAGCACAGTAAACGAAATGTTAAAGCACATGCGCGCCACACTCACATGCACACACAGATGCAATGGCAGTTACAGCTATACGCAACGCACTCGTCTAATATGTATATTAGAATCGCCTAAATATGTATATTAATATTAAAAACTATCACTATTTTAATAACTAACACTATTAGCACTCGCAATGAAAATTGCGTTTAAAAATTGTTTGAAAAAATCGATTTAATAGTAGCACAAATTCGCAAATTAATTTTGGCAACACTCGAACGTAACGCACAAATCGATTTGAAGAAGAATCAGAGCATCGATACGTTAATTGGCAAGGGTAAAGCATTAGAGTGAGCGAGAAAGCTATATATGCACTTTTGGCTCGTGCCTAGATCTGTTAAGTGCACACATACATACATATATAGACACGCGCCAAATTTACTTTAATGTATCAGTGTTGCCAGATTAGCTTATTTCAGTCTAGATCTAACATATTCAAAATTGAATAGCTTATAAAATTATAAACAGCCATAAATCTAGCATATTCTTAGCCAATAATTATTTTATAAAATATTTTTTTGTATTTTTCGCTTATATTAATTTATTTTTACTCATTGTCAGAATTTAGCCTTTGCGGGCGCTTAACATCTGGCAACACTGTAATGTAGATTTACCATAACATAAAGTATCAAAATAAAATAAATCAATAGCAAAATTCTAAACACCCAAACAAACAAAAATTAAATTTCAGAATACGTTATTTGTTAGCATAATTGAAAATAAAATAATTTAAAAATTATTAAAAGGAATGCAAAAAAGATGCAAACAGCATGACTCGAACTCTAGACCTTAGCCTAATCGCGCATAAAGCAATGCTTCTATAATCTCAGCCGTTGCAGTGCTTTAAAGCCAAAGAGTCAAAGTCGATATATATATAATTTGATAGTCTCCTTTTGCCCTTTCCTTGGCCCAGGACATACATAAAAGAACACACGCCAAAACAAAAGAAGTTTCTACTCACAATATTTATATTAAAAGATTTTGTAAATTTTATATAATAAAATAAACTAATTGCAAACTATTATTAATTAAAAAGAATGCAAAAAAAAAGAAATAGAAAATGTAACCAGCGGGATTTGAACTCTATAGTTTTGACTGACCATGCAAAATGCAGTTGCTCTACAATGTGGACCATTGCAGAACGATGAAATATAGAATTTAAGTCAATACAGTGAAACCTCTCTTGGGCGGACACTCATGGTCGCGCAATTTGTGTCCGCTCAAGGGGAGTGTCCGCTTTAGGGAATAATTCTATCTTTTTGCTTTTTTCCCCAATTTTAATAGGTTGTTCAGTACAGCGTTTATTGTAATAGTAATGACTTTAAAAATAAGGAAAATTAACTTCAAATTAATTTACTAAGTAATTAATCATATAAGTGTTATTATTAACAGCGATTTTATAATTTTAATTTATAAACTATTTTAGTTTGTCGCTTTTTTAAGTCTTTTTTCAATTATGCAGGACTGCAAATGACTTTCCAAATAATTTAATATATTCCAACGCCTTGCTGTCAGCTTTAAAGAATTTTTCAATTTTGAAATTTTGGTCATTTGTCATGTGTGTGTCCGCCCAAGAAAGGTTTTCGTTCGTTTTTGTCCTTTTTTTAGTGTCCGCGTCCGCTCAAGAGAGTTTCCGCTCAATAGAGACAAAATTAGTCTGAAATCCCCACCAAAACCAACGTCACGGAAAAAGTGTCCGCCCAAGGGGGTGTCCGCCTATTAGAGGTGTCCGCTAAGGGAGTTTTCACTGTATATAATTTAATCATTTTATTTTATTTCTTTTGTCACTCTTTCTCTGCCACAACAAGATAGACTCAGTTGCCAAAGTGACTTACGTTGTTTATTGATTAATTACTACCGAGTTTATTGACCGATCGAGATGAAATTTTCAGGATAGATTCAGACTATTATGTTTATCATATGTAGCAAAAACTTGAGGCGCTAGCATTAATCCTCCTCTTGTAATTCGCCTTTGAAATGTGATTTATCAATTTTAAAGTTATTTTTGGAATTATCTGGGCCGGTAGGAGGCGTGGCAAAATTCTAAGACAAACTTGATTTGGGAAGACGCAGATCAGCCTACTTACCAAGTTTGGTGTCTCTAACTCTTTTAGTATCTGAGATCTAAGTATTCATATGTTCGACATTTCAGACAGTGATATACTGTTCGTTTATGATCCGATCAAGATGCAATTTTCAGTCCAGCTTCGGATAATAGTTTTTATCATATTTACAAAAAATCAAGGTGCTGGCATTAAAGGTGCTCTTGTAATTCGACTTTGAAATTTTGTATTTAAATTTCCGGGGGCGGAGGGAGGCGTGGCAAAAATATAAAATAAACTGGTTCGATTCAAATTTGGTGTCTTTAGCTCTGATAGTCTCTGAGATCTAGGTGTTCAAAAAAGGGACAGACAGACAGACAGACAGACAGACAGACAGACAGACAGACGGACATGGCTATATCGACTTGGCTGTTGATGCTGATCAAGAATATATACACTTTATGGGGTCTGACACGCCTCCTTCTGCCTGTTACGCACTTTTTTTTTTGCACAAACTTAATAGACCCTTTTGTACTTTTTTAAAGTACAGGGTCTAAAAAATCATCGAGCGAGCATCAATGTTTCAAAAAAATTAAAAAAAAAAACCGTCAATACTACGGTTTCATGTGATAATGGATTTTATAACTCGTCAAAATAAGATAAAAAAAATTACATAAACTTTTTCAATTTAGGGCTTAGTTCTCGAGATATCGGGGGTTAATATGGATGATCTCCATACAAACTGTTCAACGGAAACCGTAGGATTCCCAAAAAAAAGACTTTACAATTGTAAAGTCTTGTTCTCACAAGGAGACACTACGACCTTGGGGTCAACGATTTGGTACTTAACAGCTTGTAACTTACAGAATTTTCCACCAATTTTTTATTTCTTAGCCGATTTAAGTAGAAGAAGATTGGTGTATATATTGTTTGACCAAATTTGGGACATCTATGCGTAATTGCCCCCCAAAACTTTTTGTCTTTTACTTTTTTCAACATTTTTCAACTTTGACGATGCTTCTATGGACTATTTTCTATAAACACCACAGTACTCATAGAATACACAAAACGATTGTTAAACACGCATGAACGCAACGGTAACTCACGTACAAAGAGAAAAATAAGGCTCAAAATTTTGCTTTTTAAATTTAGCATTTAAGAGAACTGAACACTTTGACAGTTGAAACAAAAATTCTAAGACTTGCCAACCACACAGGTGAAGCCAGTTTCAGCTATTACCGGCTGTCCATCCTGTGCATTCCGTCGCCTCGTGAAGATCGCATCGGCAAATGCTTCCAGCAGCTGCATCCTCTCCAGAGTCTCCACTCCAGACACCGTTCAGGTTTCGAGCACCTAGTCCATCGAGGTCTCGAAGATCTGCATAGAGTGGGCATTCACATAGCACATGACGCCAGTCTTCGCTTACGGCACCACAAGTTCGTGTGGGCGTTTCGCTCAGAGCTCCTCTATGCAGAAATTCCAGCGATTCATGGCCAGTCAAATAGAATCCTGCGCGAAGTGTAAAACGGAAGTCTCGCCTATGGTAGACGAAACTTACGTCGGGGAAAAAATCGTGTGTCGCTCGTCCGTGCACATCACCATTCCATCTGAGTTGCCACTCACTCAGCAAACCCTCGTCCTGTCGCGCCATCTTTTGCTCCGAAGTCAGATCCGTCAGATCCTGACCGTACAGCCAATCGCCTTCCTCCAGCGGGTAATCACGCTTGAGTTTGTACTTGATTGCCAATTTTTTGGCAGCCAAGTCAAACGGGGAGCACCAGCAAGCACCTGTAGTGCCACTGTGGATACTGTACGGCATCTAGTTCTAAGCGGGGACTTCCCAAGACGAGTAGCAGCAAGTCGTCTGCATATGCGCTAAATACGCAGTGCGTCTCCAGACGCTGAAGAAGCATGTCTATCATGAGGTTTCATATGAACGGACCACTAATGGATCCCTGTGGGCAACATTGTGTCACCGGGACAGAGGCTTCTCCATACCTGCCGACGATACTTGCTTCTCCATTAGCTGGATTCACGGCATCCAAGCTCCAAAGGGCGGCGCAGCGTCGAGCTCTACTCCACGTGGTCGAACGCTCCCATGAAGTTCACGAATGTTCCGACCCTGTACCTTGCCGTGCTGGCGGTAACACTGCTCCCGACGTGTCTTCAAGCATCCTCTACACATCGTCCAGGTTGGAATCCAAACTGCCATCTGCATCCTGCCGGTAGGATATCCCGTTGGCGGGTCACTATGATCCCCTCAAAAACTTTGCCATACACTGGCAGCAAACAGATACCTCGATAAGAGCCAGGATCGCTCCTGTCATTATCGGGGCCCTTGAGTAGTGGGACTACTCTCGGACGTTTCCACACCACTGAAAAGTATCCTTGCGCTATGCAACGGGCATACAACGCAGTCATGTGCTGAGGAATGGTACGCCATACTTGCTTGCAAATCTTATCAGTTATGCCATCCACGCCCAAGGGGCGCCTGCTCCTCAACCTGTCAAAAGCGGTGGCAACCTCGAATGACTCGAGGCTTGGGGATGGTAATGAGTGCATCAGGTTGCGAAGAAGCACGTCGGCGCCGTCGTGCCAGGTTACGACAATCCTACCACCCGAGTGAACACACCCAATATTGAAATCTTTGTGACGTCCACGGCAGATCCTGTAAACAGCACAGTATTTAATAATCTTGTTTGTATCTTTTTCTAAGTGCTGTAATCTTTTTCATAAATTAACATTGCCTATTTTACTATAAGGCAAAATGCTCGCAACAAGCTGGCAAGCAAAGCAAGAGAGCGAGCGACAAAAACAATTGCGACGATCTTTTACGGAACACTTCGGTACCGGCTGCAGAGAGAGTGGAGATAATGCAGACCCTGCCAGCATGGAGAATGCCCTTAGCTCGAAGGACTTCCTTCTGCCACCAATACCACAAATTTCCATGGTGGAATCACGGTTTGATCTGGGCAGCCTGCCGTTCTGATAGGTGACTCAATATTTCGGTTCTCAAGAAAAGATATAAAGCCGTACCCGTTTTGCTCTTCAGCTAAGGAAGAAGAGAAGGCTTTTAATTATGCCCCATCATGACTTCGGCCAATTGAAGGCATGTTTTCGCCGAATTGGAAGGGGGATAGATAGCCAGTGCGAAAAAGTTTTTATCATTTTAATGGCGTGCTGCATTCTGCACAATTTTTTTAATTGCCGCAATAGTGAAATAGGATGATTATGGTCTGAACTCTAAAGGAGGAGATTCCTGAGTTGGAATTAAAGACACTTGGAGACCAAGCCAAGTGAGTTGTCGGCTGAGGGGACGTCTGAAAGGGGCAAGATTGTATCGTCTGAGGATGATTTCGGTCTGATCTCTAAAGGAGGATATTCCTAAGAGAAACGTCCACTTGGAAACCAAGCCATTGTCGAAAAATGCTTAAGAAACGGTCAACCTGACGCTGGAGGTTGCTGACAAAGCGCTGGCCATACTTGAGTAGTGCTCATCATTTTTGTTGCCGAGGAAATTGTGCACTCCCCAAACAAATTCGATCCAGGCATTTCTTTCCATATCCGACAGGGAACTGGTAAAGTTTTCATCACTGATTAACCTTTTGATTTGCGGGCCATCAAAAATGAAAGTTTTCAGTTTCTCACTATATATATAAAATATATTTAAAACAATCACCGTCCTTGTCAAGAGCTTTGACAAATTGTTTCATAAGCCCCAGCTTAAAATGGAGAGGTGGCAGTATTATTCGATCTCTAGGAACAATGGTTGATTAACTAAACTCTGGTTTCCTGGAACCATAGCTTCCCTCGAAGGCCAGTTCTTTATTTTATAGTGTTCAGATCTGGCTCTGCTATCCCATAAACAAATAAAGCACGGATATTTTGTGTAGCCTCCTTGTTGGCCCAGAAAAAATTCACCATTTTTAGATCCGCACAAATTAGCCTCGGTATTCCATTTACTTAATTTTATCTTAAACCGAGGCAAAAGTAGCATGTTCTTCTTCAGCTTTAGTTGAATGTGCAATCGGCAGAGAACCCAATTTATTACCGTAATGTAGGCTGCGCTTACAAGAATCTATAAAAAGTCGCCAGACATTTGGATCATTCTTCTCTTATCTTATCGCAGTTACTAAGCCAGGAACATCTGAACAATAAACAATATCAACGTCTTCGGACAAGAATGGATGTTAAATTACCTCTCTGTTACGGTCGTATGCAATTCTTGTTTCTTGAGTTAACAAATTGTTTTGCTTTAATCTTGAAGCTGAATTACAGATGCTTTTAGAGAGTCCAAGGTCGATCACGCGTTCAGAAGAAATATCTAACTGGAACTCATCTAAATCTGATCCACTTTCAGATCTTGGTGGTGGAAAAAGTAAAGATAATTCCATTTAGACCAGTTTGTTTTGTTAATGCCTGTTATGTTGACAGCGCAAAAATAACAATCAATATGATAATTCGAAGGTTCCCGCCAAATAATTGGTGACTGATACTTAAAACGGGTCCCATTCTTTATTTGCCCATAACCTCAAATACTCTGCCCAGCTTTTACATACAGTATTAGAAATCCAGTAAATGTTACGGGTTTCCATGGAAAATCCGAAGTAAACAAAATATATAAACATAAAATATAAATGCGAATCGAGAAAGTGCATTTTTAACGAGCACTCCTAACAGATAATGGAAAAATTGACGATTGGAAAGTTTATCAGAGTTATCAAAGTTTATCTTAAACTTTCAATGAACAGACGCCAATCTTGAGGATAATGAAGTAGGTGCAGTTCTTCAAACAGGCCAGATAAATCATTGCAGAACGATATGTTATCATGCCTTCAAAATATTTTGCAAATCGCTCCTGACGAGTCCTGTAGTAGGTAACTTTTACATCTCTTGACAAAAAGCCATATTCTTGCATTCGAGATGCGAATATCAAACTTCTCTTTTGTTAGTTCTAGGTCTCGTATCCAATCATTGAGTTATTTTTTGAGATAAGTTCCTCCTTTCTCTTTCGAACTCAAAATCACTGGGTTCGGAATCGCCCTCTGAAAAGCTCACATCATTACGATCTACGTCAGCAGCATTTGGAGAGCAAAGTGATAGAATCGTAACTGAATCCACTTTGGCATATTCCCAATTCAAATGCATCCCAAAGCCACTCTTTCTGCTGATACGGAAGTAGCAGTCTGTCGCGTGACACAATGGTCTAATGAAAAAACGATGCTTAGAGACTAGTCTAATATTGCAAATACACTGCCAGGTCTTACATATTTTCATTTTTGTTTAGGATAGGCTAGTTGACTATGCATATATATTTGGGTGTCCATGGATCTGTCAAGCTCGGCGTTATTCCAACTACTGCCGATTCATCTTACCGGCCTGAAACATGGACATGGACGTTGATGACGTTTCTATATTCAAAACACCAAATTTAGAAGACGCAATTGTTCTTAAGCGCTGTCCGTATACGACAAGGCTTGATACTCCAAATTATGCTATTTTGTGCGACAGATTTGATGTGTCCGACAGAGTTGCTGCGTGTTTGGCTACAGCACTTTTCAAAGATGTAGGATTTAAAGAAAATATAGCGCAAGCTAACTTTGGCGCGCCAAAGTTTGGATACCCTTCCAGTGCCCTGTGTATGCCGTCAGATTTTTTACAAAATTTGTCAAATGTTGATTTCGGACCGATCGTTCCTATGGCAGCTATATGATATAGTAGTCCGATTTACAAAAAATTTGGTCAGCCTGTTTAAAACTTAATCAAACACACAATGTGTATATTTGGTTGAGATATTTTGAGAAACAAAAAAGTTTTTCATCCTAAATTTTTATTTCGAACCGATCGTTCGTATGGCAGCTATATGATATAGTCGTCCGACTTACAACAAATTTGGTCAGCCTCTTTAAAACTTAATTAAACACACAATAGGGCGATTCCTGCAACTGCTTTGCTTTTGATTTGCTTAAAATTTTCTTATTTTTAAGCAAATCATAATCGTTGTAGGAACGTCCCGTTTTCCACACAGATTTGATTTTGCTTTCGGGAAATATCTGTCAGTCTGGCCGAAAAGCTGATTTAAAATTGTCGCAAAATTTAACTGAGAAGCAAACCAACAAAATGCCGAAACTAAGTGGAAAAACTACTTCAATTAACGAATTAAACGAGTGTTTGTTTGCTGAATACATTGTGACTGAATATTCGCATGTTTCCAATGGTGAGTTATATTATTGGTTTATGGTCACGTAAAATAGCTTTGAAATTTGGCAGCTCTGAAGAGGAAGAGGCAGAATGAAATTGTGGACGAGTTGTTTTCTTAACATTCCTAACATTCTGACGGAGCAGTACCGATATGGAGTCCCCAATATAAAACACTCCGTCCCAAAGTGCACCCAATTTACCAGGCAAGTGCTCCCCAATCTGGACGAAGGAAGATTTAAGAAGCACATTAGGGTAAACTGGCATAGCTTCAACATTATATTGGAGCTGATAAAAAACCATGATGTTTTCAACGGCCCAAGAAGCTGTATGCAGTTGCCAGTTCATGTGCATCTTATGATTGTTCTGTTCAGATTGGGCTCCAATGTGGAAGGAGCATCTATTGTGAAAACCGCAGCGTTCTTTGGAATCGGCGATGGCGGCACAATAGAGAGGGTTACACGTCGGGTATTTAGAGCCATATTGGCGATGACCACAACGTACATTTAGTGGCCAAACTCCGCCGAGCGAAAAGCTCTTGCTCTTGAGGGAGCAGATGAGTTGCCTGAGTGCATAGGGTACGTCGATGGTACGGAAATCAAACTTTCAGAAAAGCCGGTGCAAGATCCAGAGTCGTACTTTTCGAGAAAGCAGCAGTACAGCCTGAAACTACAGGCTACATGGGACCGCAATAAAATTATTCGGCATATGGTTGTTGGCTGGCCAGGAAGCGTGCACGACAGCAGAATATATAAAAGCTGTCCTCTTTTCACACGTCATCAGTCATTTTTTGATGACTTACAGTGGATAGCAGGAGATAGTGCGTATAAACTGACACCACAAGTAATTACACCGTTTCGATAAAGCTTAAACGAGCTGACATCTTACTCAATCTTCTTTGGGCAAATTTTTTCGATATAATCTGCCACAGACTGGCAATTGCCATCAGCCAATAATCCGGCTCCAGTGTTTCTCCTCCACTGCACCGCACTTATGTATTGGGAACGAAGGGATCGCATTTTATTTTTGAGAACGATATGATTTATGTACTTTTAAGGAGATACAGAGGTAGTCAAAAGTATTTACACAAAACTAAAGTTGAATCTTCTTGTCATTTGAAGTTACTTCATGTACATTTTGGTATCAATGGAAAGGTCTTTTGAATCCCGTTTGAATGATACAAAAATGTTCTTAACCCATTAAGTACCCATTGAATTTTTCGACTGTTTGTAAAATACTGGTTTTTTGACTTTTTTCCTCGATTTTTTTGAACGAATGTTTTGATGCAAAAAGTTTCTTTAAACAATATAAATAGTGTCTGCAAAAAATTTTTTTCAAAAATATTTTTTCTTATATTTTTTATGATATTTTGAATGGGATGATCTCAGAAAATTTTTGTATGAAAAAGCGAAAAAAGTGGCAAAATTAGTCATTTTCAGCAATTTTTAAAAAATTATAAAAAATATAAGAAAAATTATTTTTGAAAAAAAATTTTTGCAGACACTATTTATATTGTTTAAAGAAACTTTTTGCATCAAAACATTCGTTCAAAAAAATCGAGGAAAAAAGTCAAAAAACCAGTATTTTACAAACAGTCGAAAAATTCAATGGGTACTTAATGGGTTAAGAACATTTTTGTATCATTCAAACGGGATTCAAAAGACCTTTCCATTGATACCAAAATGTACATGAAGTAACTTTAAATGACGGATAGATTCAACTTTAGTTTTGTGTAAATACTTTTGACTACCCTTGTAGATCTTTCAATTATACGTGCATAAAACTTTTGTGCTGTTGGTTTTTCAAATGACTCTGGCACATCTTTTATTGAATCCAGAAAAATCTCTGAAAGTTCGCTAACTTTGGCCTCCGTTCACTTTATGCTGTTGGCCAGTGCTTTTTTTTGGTAAAGGCTCGTATGAATGGATGTTCTCCATTTTCAAATAGTAGCAGAATTTGAACAAACACCAAATTTAGACAAATAATTTTGCTCACACGGATAATCAAATCA
>JAWNMD010000590.1:0-159729 GCA_035044365.1 Drosophila neotestacea
TGCAGCTTTGCCTCGTTATACGACACTCTGGGAGGATTTGCAGATTTCGAGCAGCGAATCGGAATAATTCTTGTTTCAAAACAGCGTTGCCAATGTTTGACCGTTAAAAAAAGACAGATTTGAAAATAATAATAAAAATAATAAGAATAAAAAATTGCTAAATTGCTAATATGTAACCCCAAATGCACACAAAATACAAAAACAGTTTTTGGGTTAAGCTTTCTCATTATACCCTTGTAGAGGTATTATAATTTTGTAACGAAATGTGTAACGCATTGAAGGAAGCCTCACAGACCCCATAAAGTATATATATTCTTGATCAGGGCGACGAGCTGAGTCGGAAAATTGAAAATCATTCTCACATCGATTTCATAAGTTTCGCATTCCATTTTTGGTAGGTTTAAAATGGATCAAGGTAATTTTTATGAAGACGAGCTTAGGGAGCAACTCTCGGATATTCTAAGTGATGAGCTTCTACTACTTATCAAACAATTTGATAAAATTCAATAAAGAAGCTTGAACCTGTTTGGGTTGAAAAGTTTAAGACTGACTTCCTAGGTATGACCAGCGATACAATTGTGTATGAAGATGGAGCCACATTGTGGTTTTATGTACAGGTAAGCTCAGTTTTTCAGAAAATACAAAATATATATATATCAAAAAAGTACTGCAATTAGGTGATTTTCTACAGAAACTAACTGACCTTATGAAAAACGCACTTAATAAGATGGTGACGGACTTGCAAACCATTGATAAGGAGTTTGAGACATTTATTACTAATGATGCTTCGGAAATCACTTCGAAGGAGATAGTGGAAATGTTGAAACAAGTAGGACAAATAATTATCCGTGACCAAATTATAAGTACAATGGATTGCCATCAGTACTTTAACAAACTAGTGCTAAAGCAAAATGTGACGAATGACGCCAATGTCCTTGATGGGAAAGAAGTATTGGAAAAGCGCGTTCTCAATGACATTGAATCCAAAATAACTTATTTGATAAAGTCTATACAGAACTTCAGTAGTATTTTGTTGGATCCTAAACGCACTAAAACTCACTATTTGAATTTTCCCTTGAATAACGCAAAAGGGACAAATTGGCAACAGTGTTTCAGAAGCAAAGCAAATGCAAATGATGTAAAACTTATTAAAAGTTTTTAAGCTCTGATAAAAATCTAATAAAAAAACATCAAGACAAAATTAAATAAAAAAATCTAACCGAAAAAACCAGCGGCCAAACAAAAAGTAGAAAAAAATTATCTATTCAAAAAAAAAGCCAGCAAAGAAACAAAAAAAAAAATTAAACCAAATTTAAAAAATAACACGAAAAAAAAAACAGAATATGAAAACAAGAACAACACGCCGGCAGCCTTCATAAAGGCAATCAACGTATCGCTATAAAGATGTGAGCTACTATGTATATCAAGCCTGCACTTAAACTGGTTGTGACTTCCAAGCGACAATTGCAAAAAAAAAACCGCTCAGAGGTATGCAACATTTTAAGGCAAAAGTCGGACGTTGCAAGCAAATGTTGCTGTTGTCAAAATACAAATCTCATGATATGTCGTGTATGTTATATTATTGACATCTGAAAGGATTTAAGCTTTGTAAAGCTTTATAATACAGTACTTTTTTAACATAGGCTCAGATCGATCATTCTTGTGCAAACTTTTTATACCCTATGCGCGTATGTTGAGTTTATTAAAAAAGGTAAAATTATGTAACAGGAAGAAGGAGGCGTGGCAGACCCCATAATGTATATATATTCTTGATCAGCGTCAACAGCCGAGTCGATATAGTCATGTCCGTCTGTCTGTTTGTCTGTCCCTTTTTTGAGTTCCTACATCCCAGAGACTATGAGAGGTAGAGACACCAAATTTGGCATGTACATTCATCTATATCTTGCATTGAACGAGTTTGTTTTCGATTTTTGCTACGCCCCCTCCGCCTCCGGAAATTAATGTACAAAATGAACCTGTGCTGAAAATATTATTCCAATCGGATGATAAACGCTGAAGTTATTCAACTAACAATATTACGGGCAAAAGGAAGAAGAAGAGATGCTAGCGACCTCTGTGTGTAGCAACTGATATCTTCGTAGTGTAGCCATCTATAGAAATTTCTTGATTAATAAACAATCTATAGTGAATGCTTTGTACTCAAAAAATACAGGGTCTTCTACTGTCGAGCATGCTGCACCGTAGCTTCCTGCATTTTGTTTCATTGGATAACATCTTGTCTTATAGACAAAAGATTGGTAAATAAAATTCAATTACATAGTTGTTTATAGTTTATTTTAATTACACTTGTTTCCTTCTTTATTTGTTTGTTTTGATGTCACATTTATAATAAATATATATATTTTTGTCATTACATTTTTTGCATAATTTCCATTATTTTATTTTAAGGTTTAAAATATATAAAGTGAGTCTGCTTGTGGGTTTTGCTGTCATTTGTGAGTATTACAAATAATATTGCCAATTTCATTAACTGTCTCATCCATCCGTTTACATACAAAGTACTTATCAATCAATTCACATCTATATTTAATCATTATGATGAGATCCTAACATTTCCTATTATCATTTACGCTTCATTTCCATATCCGATAATTATCAAACCTACTTAAGAATAAGTTGTGGTGTACGTGTGTGAGTGTTAGTGTGTATGTGCTAACTATGCACGTGTGTACAATTGAGTTTTGTTCTCTCGCAAAAAAATGCCGATAATTGATTACAATTACAAATACAATTAGAGTTACAATTACAATTAGAATTACGTAAATAATTCAATAAACAAATTGAATAGTTAAATACACATATAGCTAAAAACTCTTGGAACTTTTTGAATGACTTAAAAAAAAAACATAAACTTACATATTATATGCATATACATGTATGTATTCATCATGCCTATTTGTTATATTTATATGTATATGGGGCATTAATGGGAACTTAGGGGACTTGGGGAAAATGTGTCTAATTGTCTTTGCGTTGCCCCTCGGCACCGTCACCGACGCTACGCTGTGCCTCTCCATCGTAAGGATTGGGCTGTACCACCTCCTCTTTTTCTTCCTTTTCCTTCTCCATGGGCTGCAGCTCCTCCATTGGCTCCGATGCCAACTGGAGCGGTAGATGCAATGTGAGTCTGAGTTGCTAGAACGTTTGGGCATTGCGACAGACCCCACAGCCCAAGGCGAACTCCTCACCGGTGGGCGGATGCATCACATGCAGCGGACACTCATCGCCCAGCAGTTGTTTGGCTTTTGGCCCAGCGGGGCATTGAGGCAACTTGTTTTTTGGTATATTTGTCAAACGTTGAAAGTCATCGTGGCACGTATCGCAAAAGTGTGTCGTACCAAAGCAGAAGAATACCGCAACGGAGCAACAGTAGCGACATTTGTACTCTAGGAAATCGGTGCCATGTTTGGGGCACATTTGAGCCCGTGCCACATCCGAGCAGCCGCCGCAAACCAGCTCCTCGGGATCGAACTTTTCACCAATTTCCGCATCGCAGCGTGCCTCGCCGCCGTAATAGGCCTTTTGGCATTTGAAGCACACATAATATGCATAGCGATCCATGGCAAGCTGAGTGATATCCTTG
This sequence comes from Drosophila neotestacea, assembly GCA_035044365.1. Lineage (NCBI taxonomy): Eukaryota > Metazoa > Arthropoda > Insecta > Diptera > Drosophilidae > Drosophila > Drosophila neotestacea. The sequence goes on from JAWNMD010000590.1 coordinate 3,605, forward strand.
CTATCCGTATCCTTGACGACTCCTTCATACTTGATCCTGCAAAGGAAACAGATATTGTTACCAAATTACACACTAGCAACGTTGGCAAAGCGTGAAACTCCACTTCAACTTACCGCATAATCGCTTTGCGTTTCACATCCTGCTTGAGTCCATTGATGGGCTCCAGGATGTCGCCCAGCAGCGGATGCTGAATGTCCGCCTTGCAGATGGGACACAGAGAGAAGCCGAATGTAATGCGTGGTCCGCTCCAGCGTTTCTCCAGCACCGCCTTGCAACAGTGGAAATGAAACACATGACCGCACTCCAACTGAGGTAGAAAAAGATAGAAGGATTAGTTACACCTACTGATCGTAGAATGGTTCAATCAACTCACATGTATTGAGGGCGCACAGGAGACCGCTTCGACAAAGCAGATCATGCACATGTCGTCAGCATCTTGGGTTAGTTTTGGATCACGCAACTCTTCGGCCAGCTCATTCTCCCGTGCATGGCACACATGCTGCAGGCACGGCAGGCATTTCCGCTCTCCGGCAACTCCGCCGCAGGCATGACCACAGGGCTTAGTCTTTAGGCAGGAATTCGAGGCATACTCCTGGCACTGGGCATCGGCACAAACGTTGCCAATCTCCAGCAGACCAGAGTTGCCAGTGAGGCCACAGAAACGACAGCGGCCCACTGCCTCCTGTGGTCCCGAGATGATTGTATGGCTGCCATCGCGAAATTCGACCATGGCCTTCAACGTTTTTGAGTCGGCCAAGGCCAAGAGCCAAAAGAGTTTGGTGCGACCACAAGATTCATGCAACTCCACGCGAATAGCCTCCTCCTCCTCCTTGCAAACCTGAATAATAATTATAAGTATGAGTATATGTATAAGTATGAGCAAGAGTACAAGTATGAGGATGAGTATGAGTATGAGTATGAGTATGAAGATGAGCATGAGGATGAGGATGAGTATGAGTATGCAGCTCCCCTGCCGAAGGGATTTTTGCTTATTTGCACACAAAATGCTAAAAAGGGAACCATTACCGTTCGCTTGTGTGTCCGTGTCTTTCTGTTGAGATGCAGAAAACGATCACAGTCACCACAGAGGGATCCACAGGTCTCACACTGTATAATGGCCGCTGTTTCGCCATCGTCGTGATTAGTGCACATGGGTCGCGTATCGCAGAGCTTGGACCACTGACCGGAGGACAGTTTCTCGACATGATCCCGCTCCAGCACACAGAGACTGGCCAGTGCCAGCCAAAGGGTGGCTGTCTTTGTGCAATGCTCCGGTGTGCGATAGATCTCCTCCAGGCGTGTTAGATTTAACACGGACTCGGCTATGGCCGCCTTTGTAATCTGTGACCACTTCTCGCTCAGCTTACCCTATAAGCGAAGAATGAAAAGGATTTATTGGGTTTGTTGGGGCTAAGTTGTCAGTAGAAAAGTGACTTACGCTGGCGAGATCACGTATAAGACCTATGATGCTTTCCGCCTGTTTGGTTGAGATAATGCCGTTTAGGAACCAGCGTTGGTTTAGATTCCGCTTGGACTCCTTCTTCACGGGCACCGCATCAAAGCGGAAGGGATCGCTGGTACCTGGCAACGATGTTACCGCCAGCTGTTCCGCTGTCGTTGGACGTGATCGCAACAATTGCACGGAGAGATCTAAGGAGCTGCAGAGACGCACAAAAGCCGGGGTCTTCTCCAACTGTCCGGGTTTATTCACTGCCGATGCAGAAACGGTTGCGCCTGCGGTTGTGGAAGTAACACCGACACTTCCGACACCGCATGTGGTTGCATTGGCCGTGGTTGTCTTTACTTTGACCTGAAGCTGCAGGGATTTGGCTATGACGGCCAAAAAAATGTCAAGTAATCCCAAACGACTCATGTCAAAGTCGCTGGCACTCTGATGGGCAATACTGTAGTCCGCCGGCGGCAAACGCTGCACGCCCAGCAGCTCCGCGAAACTCTCAGGCGTAATTTCGGGAAGAATGCGACGCAGCAACGCCGTCACCTGACGCTGCACACGATCGCTGCCCGTGTGGAGTAATCCCAACAGATCTCTGAGCAGACCGTGCTGCTGCGATAGATATGAGCGTCCCACAACGCTACCCGACAATGCCAGTACCATGCTAAGCATCTCAAAGCAATAGGTATCCGGAGCACGACATCTTTCTGGGGTGCTCTCGCTGGTTGCTGTGACAGTGGCAGCTGCAGTAATTTCCATCGCTTGGATTACCCCTTGAGACGGTTGCTGTTTGAGCACATGGGCCAAATTGACCAGTTCCCAATCTTCCTTTGCGCGTTGTGCCTCCTTCTTGATAGCATGTACAATATGGACGATCACCTGCTTCTGTAGATGCGATAATTTGCTCCGCGAGAACAGTATTCCCACCATGTGTTCACGCAGATCCAAAGAATCTGCTAGCATAGAGTTTCCTGCATCAAGCGTTGAGCCGACAGCACCTGTTGCTGTCACAGCATCACTCACATTGCTAATGAGCTTGCCAAAGACCTGTCCGGTTATGAGACGAAAGACCCGTAACGTTTCCGCCTCGCAGATCTGTTGTTGAATGCGTGCGGCATGCGACATTCGCAGATGTGATCGATGCTCGATCAGAGGTTCCTCGTTAGCACCACCGGCAGTGCCCTGTTGGCCACTTGGTAAGCCCAACAGCTTTATTTGCCGTACACGTAATGTATTTTCCGGTCCGTGTAGCTCGAGTCGAAAATGAGTACATGTCTCGTCGCTGATCTTGGCCGCAATCCAAACGCACGCCTTTTGGTCCACATCCACCGATTTGATCAGGTTGGTATCGCCCAAAGACTGACCAGCATAGAATACCACATTCAGCACCTTGTTCTGTTGAAGAAAAGTTGTTTAGATTAATATCTGAATGCAAACTGTACCGACTATATTTAGGTATTAATGATAGGGTTGCAAAGCTTGGATATATATCTTTAGAGAAACTATTCTGAACAAATAAAGTACAAAGAGTGCTTTACTGACAGTAAAGTACAAAGAAAGTTGGCATTAAAGCTGCCGATACACTGTCCGTACAAGTAAAACTTACTTGAATATCGCGGCTGTTATCGATGTGTACGAGAACAAATTTGCAGGCATAGCTCAGCTTACTCATGGAGAGTTCAATGATTTTGCACTTGTTGCGATCCTCCTCGTCGCTCTCCCAAAATGTTTCGGTCGAGTTGTCGGTGAGGGACTCGGCCATGGCAGGTCGCGAAGATACAGTCACCTCGAACATGCCAGCCAGATCTGTGTAGCAAATGACCTTTGCACCCGGGACACTGCTCATAGTTAGTTGATTGCTAGCTGTGGCAATATTATGCTCTGCATCGCAATGGATCTCATTGCTGGTAGCTGCCAACATTGTGGAGACGGCCATGGCATCATTCTGTTCGTCGGACTTGGACAATATCTTTGAGATATTCCCGAAGACATGCGAACTGTGCAAAAACTGATGATCCGCCTGACGGAACCGTATGCCAAAGCATTGGATGGCCACCCGTTGTAGGGGTGAGCCCAATGGCAAATGGAGCGTAAGATCCGCAACAGATTGAAGAAGCACGTGCAATGATTGTGTTATAAGATGAGCAAAGCGTCCACTGATTTGGGTGTAGGCCACCGGATGTTCAAGTGCTGGTTCCGCCTCCTCATATTTGCCATCAACCAGCTCGACACTGCCCAGTGCGAGGGAGCTGACAAACCACCACATGAGATCATGAAGACAAACCCCTTGGGTGACACTGCGGAGTAACCAATTCAGAGCCTGCAGTGCATAAATTCGACAGGCGGCAATCCTTAAACTCCGTCGCATCGCACCACGTAATCTATCCAATTCGTGCTTTTGTGTCATGAACGCCATCGCCGGACGAGCCAACAAGGCGCTACTTTGTTCCGGCAGAGGAAGAGGACTTATCGGAGGCAATTGCTGCTCCTTTCCATCGGCTGTCGCCTGTCCATCATTCGCATTGGTGGCATGCAACACGGCAACACTGGCCAATAGCTTTTGTGGCACCAGGCGACGCAGATGCTCCGATGGATAACATATCAACAACGATCCATCGCCTTCACTTGACGAATTATTTCGCCTGCGATAGACTACCTTGGGTTGTGCATCTAACGGTACCGCTGTCGATATCGCTGGTTGCTGTTGCTGATGTTGCTGTTGCTGATGTTGCTGCTGCTGCTGTTGTTGCTGCTGTTGCTGCTGTGCCACCGCTGCCCAGCCTTGCCCCATCGAGTAACTACGATGGAATTTCGATAATGTTCCACCTCCGCCACCAGCACCTCCTGCTGGTGGGTTAGCCAACGAGCCGGACATCAATTCATAGTTATTCGGCTCACAAGACTCGTATGAAATATCCGAGAGGGGCTGGGTAAATAAAGAAAGTAGAGATTTACTGATTATGTGAAGTCGATTATATGAGTATCGTATCTCTATTTATTATATGCCTACTTCTATTCGCAGTTCTATTGCTACAGTTGGTCCAGTGTATATTTTGGTAATTCAATCCACTTTCGACTTAAATTCAACTTCATTTACCTAAACTTTTTCTCATTCCATTTTCATTTTTAATTTCTATAAATTTCTGTCAGAAATTGTATTCTGTATATTCATTACCTTTCCTACCTACATATGGTACATCTATAGCGCCGAGTCATGACAAATCTACAAAAATTCAAAATCTTGAGTTACTACTTTTAAACAACTTCTGGTGCCCAAATATAACCAATATATTAAATTGGAAATTTTTGTAAAACATCGTGCCAAAAGAGATCAAGAAATTCTGATATGTAGTTTTCAAAGAATAAGATTGCGATTCCTTTCAGACATTGCATATTTCAGTGTCCGAGAGATGTTTCGAGATGCTCGAATTATTAACTGTCTAATCTAACGAGACTGTACTGTATTCGCAATAATTTGACTCGACTATGATATACTACCTACACTCAGCAATACATACATACTTTCAAACAATACCTACATTTATGTACGTATATCTTATAATCTTATCTAAAGCGTTGTTTTTTGTTGAAAAGCAACAATATTTGTTAAAAAGTGAAGTCGGTAATCATTACTATGTAAAGTAAATATTACTATCAAGAATTATATCAGAAGCTTCGAAACGTTCACTTTCTATTCAGATGGGTGCATTTCCGGTATAGATAAAGAATGAAGAACATGATTTCCACTAATATTCCCATTTATTTTCCCACCATGAACTATGTATATAGTGTTTTCGAAAGTACGGTTAAACTCACCCGATCGAAGCCGTTCTCATTGGTTGCATTGCCCAGGCCGAGCATCTCGTAGGGTAGATCCTCATGGGCGGCGGTACCGAGGCATTCCAGGCAGGCGAAACAATCGGGTGCCAACCAAACATTGTCGGGTGTGGCCGGTGGTACGCCCACAAAGCTCTTTCGAAATGGTGTGAACTTGCCACTGAGACGTGCTCCAATGCGACTGTTGCGAGCGGAGTCCGCACGACTTGTGCTCGGCTTGTTGCTGAGATTTAGATCGGACATTCCCAGATGTTGATGTTCAATGACCACGGGCATCGGCATCGATAACTGCTGTTGTGGTGATCTCTTTTGGCTGCCACTGCTGCCTGCCCCAGCATTGTTGCTTGCCGCCTGCAGACTGCCACAAGCACTGCTCGAGGAGCACAGCTCGAGTAAAAATGTGGCATTCTCTCGCATTGTGGTGTACACCTCCGAGTTGGCAATCAGCGTTGTTGTCTTAACGCCAAACAAGTTCATTTCAGTAGCTGTAATTGGATAGATGAATAGTTGATAAAGAAAAGAAAGTCAAAGGAAAGGGAGATGGAATCGTGTCGTGACTTAAGAAGACTCAACATGGGTTAAATCTCAAATCTAAATATTTTTATGTAAATTAAATTATTTAATTAGTCCAATATCGTACATATTTGTATACAGCAGAATTATATCAACCAACTTTGTCACAAAATTGATATCAATAATTTTGGGAGTGGCTTATTGAGATAAGGAGTTCAAGACAACAGAGAGATAGAGATGAAATCATGTAGTGAACACGTGTTCATATGAAAAGCGATAAGTAAATTATTTACATACTGATAAAGAAAATAAAGAGAGAGATTAACAAAAGATAATGCGGATATGTCGTTACACTTAAGGTATGAATTAGCTTAACTTCAATGTCTGCATAAGGTCTTAGGCACTGCCCTCACTGTACTTGTATTCTGCATTTTAATAAATAACTATCCGACTGATATTTTGACGTAAATGTATTGATACTAATATCAAATTCAAAGATATCTATCAAACAAAATTTAGCAAGGCATTAAAAAAAATATGCATGAAAGTCTATTAATCATCTTTCTATCTCAAATTATCAAAAGGTAAATAGATTATATATGACCAACTATTTATCGAAAGCTCGATTAAATTTGAGTTGTATATGCTTAATCGATAACTTTTAACCGATAAATCGATTACATTTGTGTCGAGTTTATCTCTAGCTATTTTTATTGAGCTATCTCAAGCAAAAAACAGTTTTTCATACTTTAATTTGATTTTTGATCGATCAGTCCCATGTCAGCTAGTAAGATATCAAAATGCCTTAATCTTATCGATATTGTGTGTTTTGATCTTCGGTAAAAGTACATATGAATATCTCAATCGACTTTACTTTTGTCAACTGGTTATTATTATTCCCACTAGCCTTTCAATGTTTTTAGGGTGAGTGAATAACCGATAAACGGCCTATTTTGTGGTAATGAGCATATTATTATCCTCTTATGCCCTCTAGCTTATTGATATTGACTATCGAATTACTCGGTATCGGTTCGTACTCACCAGCATTGGATACATGTGGAGTAGTATTGTTGATATTGTTAGCACTGCGACTGCTGGCCAGATACTTGTCCCGACAAGCATCGCACATGAGGAACCATGAGGAAGCGCCTTTGCCCCCTTCACCACAGTTGCCAGCCCAACCCTCGCAGAAGATGCCCACGGAATTATAGCCCTTGCCCTTGGCCGACTTGCCACAGCCAGGATGGGCGATACGCATGTGATATGTGACTGGCATGGGGAGGAAAAGTTCACAGATCTCACACCAGCTGCCATCATCCTTCTTCTTTCGCTTGCACTTCTTGTTGGGATCCTTGTCAGCACCGAGCTCTCCTCCATTGCTCTTGCACTCCTTGGAGTCCAGTTCACCGTTGGCCTCACGTGCACCTGGTGAAAGCAGGCGCTGCTCGCGTTGCTCCAGCGCATTTGACTGAACGATGTGAACGCAGCCGGCACAGATTTGTTCCCAGAGATAGACGAGACAACGCAGGGCCGGAGGCAGGACACTCACCAGTTCCGGCAAGGACTGGAGTTTCTGTTGTTGTTGTTGTTGTTGCGAGGACTGGGACTGAGATTGATCCTCACCAGCATTTACCGAAGCGTTCTTGCGATGCTTGCTGCGATTATGAAGCGAGCAGTTGCCGCTCTTTGTTAGCGTCTCCAGCGTGGATGGACGTATGTTCAGATAATGTCCCGCATTTGCCACCTCCACGGAGTGACGTTGCAGGGCCTTCTGTTCCCGGGATAATTGGAGTCGTGGATCACCCGACTCGCCGCGACGTGTTACCACCGTGGCACCCTCCTTGGGCAGACCAGGATGAAACTTGAGAAAACTCGCACAGGCCATGGCATCATGGACAACTCCCTCATGCCACAACAGAGCGGCAAATACGGCACGTATGCTCTCCGCAAACGAAGGTGGCATGGCACGCTTAATAGGACCCATGATGGTGCTACGCTTGGAGCAACCCGATGCCGAAGCTGTGCCAGATGCATTGGCCGATGTGGAGCTTGTAGCTGCCGTTGGACTATCGCCCAGCTGGAGTTCACTTTGCGTCTCCGTGCCCCCACCCGTTGTGGAGCTTGTGGTTGTCGTCGTAATCTGCAGCAGACTATGATCATCCTCAAGCTGTGCCAACTGTGCTGGGCCTGGCTCTTGAACGGCAGCTCCACGTCGAGGTGTATGTTTGGGTGTCGAAAGCAATGCAGCCGTTTGACTTGCCGTATAGTTCATTCGTCGGAGACTTGCGATATCAAATTCCGTCTCCGAGTTGCCCGTCTCCTGCTCCACACGATTGTTGCCATTGCCACGGGGCAAATGAGGAGATTGTGACTGCGACTGTGACTGTGACTGTGGCTGCTCGTGTCCGCTCATGACACGAACCATATCACGCACCGAGACAGCCGAGGCAGCCGTCGGAGGCTGTACCTGCACTTGGGATTGATCCATTGCCTGATCACCCTTGAACCACTTTTGTAATGCCTGCAACTTTATGGCACCACCACCCACAACACCAGCAATGGCTGATCCCAGATTGCCAGGAAGCAGCTCTGTGGGAGCTGCCACCGTTGCCTGTTCCGCATCCGTTGTTAGCTGCTCCGTGGACTTGGCCGGCAGCAGGAAGGGATTTGTGGATGTTGTGACTGCTGAGCTGCTGCTGTTGTTGCTGCTGGTGGTGGTGGTAGTGTTGGTGGTGGCAACACTAGGTAGGTCAAAGATCTTACGATCATTGTCCCTACTGGGACTGGCCGGACTTGTAGGACTCTCAGCATTGCTTCCACACGGACTTGAGACAGGTAACTCCGACAAATCTCCTCCAGCTGCAGTTCCAGCTCCAGCTCCAACTCCAGCTGCAGCTGTTCCTATCGTTGTGGATTTGGAGCGTCCTTTGCCTGCTACCGTCGCTGGATTATCTGTGACGGGTTGGAGTAATGTCCTAGCGAGATGTTGATTGAACTGAAGACACCATGCCTCTGTGGGATACCAGCCCATGGTGCAGTGCTGTCGTATGGATTCCGTGGAGAGTCGCAACCAGATCCCATCATCGTTTTCGATCTCATCAATGAACGATATGATCCCACCCAGTCGCACCACGCCCACCTGCTCCGACTGCAGCGTAGGATGCGAACGTATTCGGAGTCCAGTGCTGTGACGCGCCTGGAAACGTCGCAGCTTACTGGGAGCTTGAGGACGTCGTGCTGCATTCGAACGTTGGGCGGGGGGTGGAAGGACACCCTCCTTGACCTCCACGCGGTAGACCTCTTCGAGGGGTATGCCATCGATGGTGACGGCCAGGCAATAGCCACCCACCGAATTGGGCGTCCAGTGTACACTAAACGTGCCATCCTCCATGTCCTGGGCGCACAGCGCCTCCGTCGTTCTAGTCTGGACGGGACTGCTAAAGCGCAGCTCCTCAAAGGAATAATTTGTGTAGGGTTTCATAAACGTAATCGCCTTAAAGCACATCTTCTCCTTGGTGGTTGCCTCGTAGTTGAGCCGTGGCGGCGGTGTCATGCCACCCAATTGTACAGCCAGCCCTGAACCTGCTCCATGTTGACTATCCTCCGCATAGGAAGTCCGTCGCATCTTCAGATTACCACCCAGGGCTCCACTACGATCCGGTCCAGTCGGTATGGCCTTAATCTCCACCTTTAGCTCCGGCACCAGCACCGCATCCCCATACTGATCTCGAATGGTCACAGTTACCTGCGTGGGCCAGCCGTACCGCAAGGGTTCTGTGATCGTGTTCAGTTCACATCTAAGGGAGGCAGATGCAGAGGAACAGAATGAGAAATATTCATTATTCGATATTGTCAGAAGGACGTTTAAATAAGAAGAGTTATTTGATTTATATCATGTCCTTCCTGATCATAGTAAAATTAATTAAATTAAGTAAAACAATAAATAAATATAGCGCAAACTAACTTTGGCGCGCCAAAGTTTGGATACCCTTGCAGTGCCCCGTGTGAGCCGCCAGATTTTTTACAAAATTTGTTGATTTTGAACCGATCGATCCTATGGCAGCTATATGATATAGTAGTCCGATTTACATCAAATTTGGTAGGGATGTATAAAATTATACCAAACACACAATGTGTATGTTTGGTTCAGATATTTTAAGAAACAAAAAAATTTTCATACTAAATGTCGTTTTCGAACCGATCGTTCCTATGGCAGCTATATGATATAGTAGTCCGATTTACACCAAATTTGGTCAGCCTGTTTAAAACTTAATCAAACACACAATGTGTATGTTTGGTTCAGATATTTTGAGAAACAAAAAAGTTTTTCATACTAAATGTTGTTTTCGAACCGATCGTTCCTATGGCAGCTATATGATATAGTAGTCTGATTTACACCAAATTTGGTCAGCCTGTTTAAAACTTAATCAAACACACAATGTGTATATTTGGTTGAGATATCTTGAGAAACAAAAAAGTTTTTCATACTAAATGTTTATTTCCAACCGATCGTTCCTATGGCAGCTATATGATATAGTTATCCGATCCGGCCGGTTTCGACATATGTACTGCGTGCAGCAAAAGGACGGACCTGTACCAAGTTTCATCAAGATAGCTTCAAAACTGAGAGACTAGTTTGCATAGAAACAGACGGACACACGGACAGACAGACGGACATGGCTATATCGACTCAGCTCGTCGCCCTGATCAAGAATATATATACTTTATGGGGTCTGTGAGGCTTCCTTCAATGCGTTACACATTTCGTGACAAAAATATAATACCCTCTGCAAGGGTATAAAAATATAGCGCAAGCTAACTTCGGCGCGACAAGGGTATAAATATATGTATGTGGCACGCTGAAAGGGAATGTATCTCAACCTAACTTACAGGTTGGTTACTTTACCATAAATATATTTAGGATTTAACATTTTTTGTTTTCTTATCTTGCCCTTTTCAAAATACTTAAGGTATTGGTGGCATCTCAGTGCTCCGAAATGGGTCACACTATTCTCTAAGGCTGTCAGATCAAGTAAAAATAATATTTGAAATTTGAGTACAAAATTTGTTATTTTTGGTAAAAAATAAAGCAATGCTAGGCTGTCGATTATACATAATGCATTTATGTGAACCGTTTTATTTTATTACATATTATAAAATCGGTAACTATATCATATAGCTACCATAGACAGAATCAGATTCAAATTAACCTAAGTATGAAGAGCTTTGATGTATTTTGAGATATCTCAACCAAACTCCCAGATTGGTATTATCTCGAAAAGTTTTTTTTTACCTCTATATAGTGTGGATATAAAAAACACTTTTTATTTATTCTTCCTGATATCAGTAATATAAGTACTTAAGGGCTTACACTACTGTAGAATTTAAAAAAAAATCAATCTTTTTTTTCGGCTTAAAAAATAGTTTAACTATTTTAGAATACGGTAAAAAAAATTGTGCTGGAAAAGATTTTCCTTGGACCTTATTTCGCGAGTACCAAAACTTTGAACGCGTTTTTCTCGAAACAATTTTCAAAATTTTCGCTTGAAATTTTAATTTTATCTTCAGAGCGCAAATACGCAGAAACGTACTGATTTTTCGATACATTCATAAGCCGATTTTTAATCAACCAAAAACTTTTTTAGGTGAAATTTAGACTTTTTTGTTCAAACCTTCGCCAAATTTGCAAAAATCTATATGTTTACCAATTCTACGGTGTTTCTCTGGACCTTCTAGCGAAACGCGTCTCAGAGCACCGATGTCGCAGCCATTTGGAATTTTTTTGCAACATTTTTTTTCATTTTTCAACATATGTTTAACAACATCCCCAAATTTCATTCAATTGCTCCTATTCTATTTATTCTGCTTAAAAAAATCGCGAATAAGCTTTCAAAAAACAACGATTACAGTGGTGTAACTACTTAATTTTAATTTTGCGAGTTAAAAACAGTGAATATTTTTAAACAAAAAAAATTGTTTATGTTTATCTGTTTGTTAAATATTTTAAAACATTTTAATCAAGAAAAAACGTTTCCCTGTATTCCTTTCTACACCTCATTTCAGAGAAGTGAGCATGGGAGCGCAGGCCGCAGGCATGTGCATATTGTAGCGTTTGCCTTGCCAAAAGGACGATTTTTTATAAAAATCGATATATGTAAATCGATTGATCGGCTAAAAATATATCGAGTTAACATCGATAATTGATCGATCGATGTTTTTTTACATCACTACGATATATAAAGTGATCAGATAAAAAGAATAGACTTTTACCAAAGATTATTAAGATAGCATTAAAACTGAAATAGCTTCATAGAAAAAGTTATACAAAGAGAAGGACTGACTTTGGTATAAAGCTCTGTTCGATGTCTAGATCTGGAATATACAACTAAATATGCTTCTTGTGGTCTGCGAAGCATTCATGCGTTATCCATTTCTGTGCAAAATTATAATGCCCACTTCATGAGTATTGTACAGATTTAACGATTTGTCGGAAAATATTAATTCGAACAGTAATACAGCTGCATTCTTAGTTTTTGATGGCAATTTACCCAAACCTGCACATGTGAACGTAGTTGAGGGCCACTGTGAACAGCAAAATACAATAAAGTTGTTCATGCTATAGGATAATTTTTGACTAATCGTTCCAATGCCAGCCATATACAATAGAGAACCGATCCAACTGGATTCTGAGATATCTAATTCCTGCAGGAAAATTTGGATCTGTACCATAGTTTCTTCAAGAAAACTTCAAGCCTTTGAGACTATTTTTTATAGAAACAGACGACTCAGCTCGATGTCCAGATCAAGAATATACAAAAGAACATACATATCGCTCATTTACTAGCAGAACGACACATCTCCTATGTAAACCATATGGGAGATGTATCACTCTTCAAGCAAATAAGCGATATATATTTCTTAGAGTCTTTCACATCTCTTTGAATGCAATGCAGATTTTTTGTCTAAAGTCTCCTTAACAAAAGATAATGTCTACACTTACTTATTGGGGTCGAGACGCGATTCCGGTTGCAACCAGGCGGCCAAGCGAGCACCTGATGATCCTGGAGCGCCGCTGATGAAATCCTTAAGGAACTGCCGCTCATTCGACTGCGAACTGCAAAGAGAAGAATGGAAATAGAAAAATCAACAATATGAAATACACACATTCAGATAAGATCTAATTTAATCTTGTGAGACAGGAAATACGCAGGGGGAATCCCCATGGATATTCACAAATGGACAAATAAAATTTTGAGCGCAGTCCAATCAGAATAGAAAAACAGCATCAAAGGGCTGACCGCTAAATTCTCCCTATCTCTCTCTCGCACTCTCTGATTCTCTCCTGTTTGACCTGTCTGGTTAATGGTAAAAGGTCACGTACGTTCGTGCGTTCCATGTGTGGACTAGTCGTATGAAAAGGGGCAGGCGGAAAGGGCACGTATCGTCGCGCTCTCGCAGCAGGTGGTGTGCCTGTTAATGAGTGTGTTTGTGTGTGTGATGAAGTCACAGCTAGAGACAGGCACGAACATGCGTTCAAGGAATAGACACAACAATTTTCAGTTACAAATATCAATTTGTCTGTTCAATTTCCAATTCTTTCAACTTCAAATCAAAAGTAGGTAAAGCGAGACTCGCTTATCTATGAACAAACACAATGCATATTGACTGACTGAATGACTGAATGACTGGCTGACTGACAGACTCATTAACTGACTTAGCTTCCCTTTTCAACAGTTAAGATGCTTAAATTCTAAATTACAAATGTTATCTTATTTATTTACAATTATTTGTTATGTTAAATTGTACATACTGTTTATTCGAAACTTCATCTATTAAAGTTATACTTTATACTAATTAATAGATTCGAGTTATATTAATAAAACAATTAAAAAAGTTTTTTCTTTTCTTTTATTAGTTAATTTTACTTATTTATTGTCCTTTTATATAAGGTACTATAGAATTTTAATGACTGTAGTTATTTATAATAAATATAGCGCAAGTTAACTTTGGCGCGCCAAAGTTTGGATACCCTTGCATTTGTTAAATGTTGATTTTGAACCGATCGTTCCTATGGCAGCTATATGATATAGTTATCCGATCCGGCCGGTTCCGATATATGTACTGCGTGCAGGCAAAAAGACGGACCTATACCAAGTTTCATCATAGAAACAGACGGACAGACGGACGGACGTCGCCCTGATATACTTTATGGGGTCTGTGAGGCCTCCTTCAATGCGTTACACATTTCGTGACAAAATTATAATACCCTCTGCAAGGGTATAAAAACTATACAAAGTTTATATTTGTATCGGTATCCATTCTTTTTATCTGTATTAACGTGTCGATCGCAAATTGTTGGAGAAGAACTCCAGATACAATCTGGAGATGAATTTTGTTTTTCAAGCCCTTCAATCCAAAAACAAAAACTCTTTTTAATAACAATATTAAAGAACTATAAATTGTATTTATTTACACGATCAAATACCAAAGAAATACAGGAAAGGTAGTATGTAATTTTTAATTTTTTTTATGAGAAGGAAAAACAAATAAAAGAATATCAACTTTAGCTTCAGTTTCAATCGGTTTCAATATAATCAGATAAAAAAGACAAAGAAGCGATATGAATCACGTGATTGAAATATACTAGAGCATTCCTCTTTTCTCTGCTTCTTTTCTTTCTTTTTTAGATGAGTCAAAACATGCGATTTCAAAATGTATACACCCCATTAGTGGAAAGTGCAATAAAGCTGATAAGATAATCATTATAGAATTAGCAAGTTGGGACCTCCTTGGGTGGAATTGTAGGTGCCAAGGCTATTTTTAGCAACAGCTTACGTAATATTACAGCTGAGTAATAAAGTTAAATAAGTTTGTATTATCAGAAAGTCATCGTTTTTACAGCCATCGTTATTGGAATATCAAAAATTTGTAATATAGATGAATTTAAAATTGGACTTTAACAGCAAGAATATTGAAGAAGGTTTTTAAACAGTTAAATAAGATAATATAAAGGGATATTTATGGAACATATTTTCAAGATTGAATTAATATTGTAATATCAAATATTCTTTGAGGAATTGAACAGCAAAAGAATTGAGAAGTTTTGTAAAAAGAGTTAAAGAAGATAATATAATTAAGTTTTTTTAGAGCATAACTTGAAGTTTGAATTAAATCAAATTCTCATATCATTTGCACTTGGAAATGGAAAAAAGTGGAAAGAGTTAAGAGGCAACTTTACTGAACACTTAATGATGGCTCTTGGCATGTGAGTGTGTATGCGTGAATGTGTGTGTGTGTGAATGTTTATACAAAAGGGGGACTGTTTAACAACCACAATCAGTGGGGCAAACCAAAAAAAAAAAGCAAACAAACTGCACACATTTACATAAAAAGCAAATAAAACAATACCAAAAATGAAATGAAAATGAAAATGAGAATGAAAGAATCAACTTTTCCAACGAAAATGTGCAGCACAAAAGGTTTGTGTGTGTGCGTGTGTGCGATACGAAAGTGACTCCACCTCTATTGCCCCTCCCCCCCCTTCAGTAAAACACGCAGAGAGGAGAAGCGGACAACACGTAAACAAAATGCGACCCTGCACTTCAACTACAACAATAATAATAACAAAGGCCAGCAACCAACTGTGGCATGCCACTATACGTGTGTGTGTGTGTCTGTGTGTGTGCGTATGCTACCTGTGGGAAACACGTTTTCATTTTCCATTTAATGCAATGCTTAGATGTTGGGAGCTACGACCCCGACCCCAACCCCGTGTACCCTTGATGTCGACAACGATCGAAGCCCAGTTAAGAGTCAGTGTAGTGTGAACCCAAAACCTAAAACCCAACTGGAGCTTCAAGTAGAACACTCAGTCACAGTTGCAAGTTGCAAAGGGTTCCATTCATTCATTCATTTGTAAAAGAGGGTGGAAGTACCCAGTTGGACTTGTAAGCATACATTTAAATATAAGATGTAATAATAATAATCTTTCTATTCTTTGATATTCTATAATCAAAGGAAAATAACAATACGGCTTTTTTTAGCACTCTGAAATACTTTTAGCACTTTCCCCTACTTTTGTTATCTACATGTTCTTATCAACAAATGTGAATGACCTGAAAATGATTCGTATATCGCATTTGTACGCTATTAGTCTTTCAAGTTTACACTTCCCTTCTCAACTAAAAATACATGCTGAATTACATGAGCATTTCCATTGTAAGCTTCAGCTGTGACAAAACTAAAGCTCAGTTCCACCTGGATTTTTAGCAATGGGGATCAAGTCAAGTGCGTGTGTCAGTGAGTGTATCTGTGTGTGTCTGTTTGTGACTATGTAAGTGTATGTGTGCATCAAATATCAATGCATTTATCGCACAATCAATTTTAGAACTGAAAATGAAGCAATATCCACAATAAACAATTGAAATGCATGGAAAACCAAAAATCACCGATTCAACGATAATTGAGGAGAGACCAGGAATAGAGCAAGAGGGAAAAGTCGCCCGCATTGAGTGCAGCAGTTGGTTGACTGCTCGAAGAGGAAGATGAGAAAAAGGAAGGGTGAGAGAGGGACCAGGGAAGCGGTCGTGAACGGGGGTTTTGCTTCCGCTTGGCATCGTCAAATGCTACGCAAATTGATTGCAAGTTCCGCTCTCCACTTACCCCGAATATAGATATGGATAAGTGGAACTGCTCTCCCTTCCCCTCTCTAACCCCCAGTCTCTTTGCCTAATAGCGGTAATTAAGTAAAAGACGGGTCTGTCACCCAATTGAAGATCAGTTCCCACCCTCGAATCATCATCATCCCTGGAAAAAAAAATAACCTTCAGAACTCATTCCATTCGCATGGCATGCGCCAAGCACAGAAAACTATAAATAAATTTCAATTTACAGAATAGAAAAGGAGAAAAGAAGTTGGGAATTAAAGAACTCGAAACCAAATACAGGCATTATCGATAGATACGCGAATTATTCAAAGATATGACCGAATCCTACAAAGAGAAGAAATGTAAAACCTGATAAGATTAGCAGGTTATCGCATGGAAACTTCCATTGATTTCTGACAACATTGATTGAATCACCGAGAGTTTTAAAAGACAAGAAACTGGCGAAATAAAAAGACAGCTTAGAAGAAAATCTATAGATAATGCCAACATTTATTATATATAAATTAAACTAACGATCATCACATAAACTGAAAATAAATTTAAGATTTAATAGGTATAAGTAAATTAGGTAACAAACTAAAATGTATAATAATACATTTAAAATGATAAAAACGTTATGATTATAACAATATTAAAAATGATATTAAATGTACATACTAGTAGAGTTTATAAACTTAATTTAAAGCACAACTATCTATCATTGACTAGTAGGACAAAATAATTTAAAAAAAAAATACGTTAATCAGGGGTGTTCCACAAAGCTCTAGATCTTTTGCCGATAATTACTTTTGTAAACAACTGTCCCAAATGTTTATTTTTATTAATTATTTAAATTGAATTCAATAAATTTTAAGTTTTTTTTTAAGGTTTGAATAGTTTGTGTCACATTTGAAAGCAATTGTTGCTTGTTTGAGGACACCAAAAATTGCTTTTCAGTTGCTTTTTTGTTGCTAAAACTTTGTGGAACACCCTGAATACCTCATTTTCAATGGGGTGTAGCTATTACAAAACAGGGTGTAGGTGACAAAACAAGTTAGGTCGACCTGACCAAAAATACTATTTGATAACTCAACTAAAAACTTTCTTGTCTTTGAAATAAAATGAGAATGAGGAACATGTTATTGTAAATCTCAACTGTAGAATTGGTGAGATTATCATAATAAGTTACAAATGAATGTCCAAACACATGTACATATATATGCCTACTTCATGATTCATATTGAAGTACATAACTGCATATTTACGAATTTCATAAGTGTATTTATTTAGCATTCACAGGGGAAACGACTAATTGCAGCAAGTGTACTCACACACATACATCTGTACATTTCCATATGTATTCATGTGCTTAATTGAGCTTTTGTAGAGTTCGAGAGTCACTAAGTCGCGTTACTAGCAAAAACATGTTTACAATGAATTATGTAGAGTTAAAACTGTTAGATTGAAGAAGGAATTGAAAGATATTCACATTCAAATGTGTGTACAATGTACATAGTGCATAGTAGATCCCTGTCTTAATTTATCTTTTCCTCAAATAAACAACTTGAAATGTTGAAAAATACTCTATTTGCTGTTAAATACTTATTGTTAGTATAATCTAATAGATTATTTGCAAAGTAATTATAGCTATTAAATAATAATCGATTGCTAATTGCCGATTCAAAATCGCTGCAAATCTAAGCACACATACGTATATGTAATTAATAAAATATTATATATGTACATACGTACATAATGTGAACATAAAAGTATTCACACACACACACTTGTTCGTGTTGTGAGGATTGCTTCTTGCTCTTGTTCAAGAACAACAAACTCTGCACTAGTGTTGACAATATAGTTCTTTTTCGGATAGATGTCTAGTCTTCTCACCGGAAATCTAAACTGTAACTCTACAATTCATTAAATTCGTTCACAGAATACAAGTTTAAGTTAAGGAAATTTTTAGTCTCTTTTAATATATCAATGAGAAAAGATAAAGATTACAATGCTATCACTGACGAAGACATATACAAATAAGTAGTTTCAAACAATATTATTTACTAACAGTAAGCACTTTTATTATATAAACTTAATTGTCCTTTTTATGTCTACTATTTTCAATTTTCATCTTTTTCTCTTCATATTCAGCACCAAATAAATCAAATCAAATCAAATCATTTTCAATAGTAAAAATGTTTCTATTTTATTTTTTCAATCCCTAAAACAAAAGAGTGAATCACAATTCAAGCAATTTATAAGCGTAATTTGTAATGTAGCTTTACATTTTATTAGATATCAATCTATTCAGTAAACCCCTTTCCATACAAACTTCTTGTTCATTTTTTAGAGCTTTTTTTAACAATTTTATATGTTACTTAAAGTTAAAAACTGTTCACTTGTTAATTGAGATGTACATTTTGCAATTAACGAAATTAAGTAAAAGCTCAAAATGAAAAACAAAAAAACAATTTTATTAACTCAACGCTCTTTTTTTAGTGATTTGCTACAATCGATAAAAATATTGAGATCTTAGATGCTGAACAATTTTAAAACCAATTTTATGTTAGTTAAATCAAAGGCCAATTTTGACAGAAAAAAAAGTGACAAGCTGGCATCACTGCTCTGCACCAATGAAGAAAGGCCAGCAGCTGACTTGTGAGAGAGACAGAGCGGAGCAAAGGAAAACGCAAAGAGACAAAGAGTGGATCAGCTGTAGTTATGTACATATGTATGTGCATGCAGTTTACATACACTGGGTCAAAAGCTTATTGTTACTCTTATTACAATTGCATCTATTCCTGAATATCCTTTAAATAACCATTTTAAGTGTACATAGTTAGTATTAAGATAATATATGTTTGTTTATACAGATATTTTTGAGATTAGCGCAAATATTGTGCCTTTTTGCACATTACAGACAACTCTAAAATTAGAACTTATTTTTCTTGGTTCTAGTGTGTGAGATTCCACTGTTCATATTTTCTTATTACAACAAACTTATGTCCAATTGCTTTAAAGGCTCGCCTTCTGAGTACATAACTCGTACTCAATGTTAATTAGTCATTACTTTATGTTTTTATTTTGGCCTCTATTTAATTTTTAAATCATTTGAAGTTGCAGCCTGAACACAATGGAACACCTTAAGCTAAAAAAAAAATTGAAAAGGAAAGAGAGCGAGCGGAACGACTATGAGCAATGGACGCTAACCGCCGCGCCGACAGACAGATACCCTGTACACAGTTTTATCATACACTTAGATTAAATGACTTGACAAGTAGACATGTGTCGTTATTTTTCGGCTGAGCTGCGGTTGCCACACTTGGCGTCTTAAGCCAAAACTTGTGGATTGTTTTATCTTGTTTTTTTTTGTTTATGATTGGATGCAGCAAATTAAATAAGGAAATATTCAGTAATTAAGTAATATCTGGATATTTTCCGCTGTCAACACTGAAAACCATCGAGCCCGCAGTGTTTTATTAAGAAAAACACATAAAAGTGTTGTATTGCTTTCCATTTTGTTTTCTTTCAATGCTTTTCTATTTGCTATCACCCATCTTTTGAATATTAAAATAAATGTACATTTTGCATGTACAAATAATATTTTTTGAAGAACAAAAAATTGTGTAGTATCTGTAAAGAAACTTAATAAAACTTTGCAGTAATGGTAACCTATGTACACATTAAAATGCTTAGAAAGTAGAACAAAATATATTTATTTTTAGATAACAATTTTAAGAAATGGTTTTTGGTTCAGTTTCATACTTAAAAAACTGTACAAATTATATGAAATAAACGTACATATTAAATAATTTTAATTCTGTTTCTAGCAAAGAAAAAGAATTTTTCGTTTATTTTGAATGAAATTGATTATTTCGAACTTTTTATTTGGCATTCTTCTATTTTCTTAAGTGTCAACCGTAGTTGCCGCTATTTGTAATAAGATATACAGGGTATTAATAAAGCTATGCAGTGCACACGCACACAACCATACGAGAGAGCTAAACGAGAGAGCACGAGAGCTAACAGAAGTGAGCAAGAAACTGAAACTGATCGTACTTTTTAGTATAGGTTGAGATACGTTTGAGGGTGGTCACTCTAGCGGATGAAGTTGATTGACGACTTCGTAACGATAAAATTGTTATTTTTGGTTTATGTGAAATTTTCGAGTTATTTTTTCATTTGTTTTTGTTTTGTGGCTGAAAAAAATATATATTTCTGTTGATGACGCCCAACAACATTAATATGTATATTAGTGCGATTTTGTAGAGTGTGCGCGGTGAAAACGAAACGATGCGCAAAAGGAAATTTCGATTCTGACGAAATTCTTTTAGAGATCGAAACATACTCATGTATGCACATGTATGTATGTGGATACTGTAGACTCTTACGGTGTACAGCTTCGGATCGGGACAACAACTGAACCGAAAATGATACGTGTCTCCAGCGATTTATCAATTTTGTAATTAAATCAATCGCCCAGCGGAAGTGCAAATCAACAAATAAAATTCTCCCTCCCCAACTCCCCCACTCCAACAATACCCCAAAACAGAACATCAAAAAAAAGACCACAAAAAAAAAGGAATATTAAAATAAGAAGAAAAAAACAAAAGATAAACCGACGACAATCAACGACAACGAGAACGAAGAGCAAGAACAAAGTCTCCCTCCCCCTTCGGCAAACCCAACAATAACAGCTCATCCGAGATCATGCGGCATTTGTTATACTGTCTGGCCCTGTTGCTTGCCGCAGCTGCAGCTTCCCCCGACCGCCCCCAAAGCGCCAGTCTGTTGAGCTCAACAGATGTGGAGCCCGAGAGCATTTGCAACCATTGTTATTGCCATCGTTATACGGCGATCTGTGACTTTGCCCACAACCACACGGTAAGTTCCTTTATATATCGTAAACTATCTTTAATAATTCCTACTTCTGGGTGTTCCTTGAAATACAGATCTGAGAACTGATATTAACTTTTTATTGAAGATATGCTTTTTATAAGCTCTTTGCTTAAGCCTTTTCATAAAAAAATGTTGTATTATTACTATATAATATCGTCATAATGTTAATAAAATTCCAGTCCGTGAATTGATTGATCATGAAAGACATATTCTTAATAAACACTTTATTTAAATCAGAATCTTTGTTCTTCTCAAGAAGATTTTGTATATTATATAAAATTTATTATACATAATATTATTTTAAAGTATATACACTAATATGAACTTCTTATTGAAGTTAATGTTTTTTTATGAGAAGTTGGAATCAACTTTCTAAAACTTTTAAAACATTTGTTTTTTAAAGAAGATTTTGTATAATGTTAACAAGGTGTTGATATAATGCGAGTCTATAAATTGATATAAAATTCTGATGAAAAGTATCGCTTTTTATGGAGCTATGTATGTATATAAAAAACATTTCGTTTTCTTCGGAATCTTTTTTAAAACTTTAAAATTGATTAAAATCAATCTCGTTAAAAAGTAAACAAAATTAATGTATTTATTAAGTTTAAAATCGTTAAGGGTGCTCCACACAGAATAATTTATTCAAATTTATTTGAAAATAGATTTATGAAAATGAATTTTAAGTTTAAATTTTCTGAGCAGAGCATTTTTTAATAATTGTATACTTATGTATATAGTTATGAATTTGTACATGCACAAAGCGATAAACTAGCGAAATTAATTGACAGTTATTAAGTGTTCCTCCCCCTCGTTCCCACTCCAAACACACATATACATACATACATAGGAAAAGAGAAAGAAATAGAATAATACAGAGATAAAGAGAATCAACAATAAACGAACGAAATTTTGTTAATTCGAGTTGCGGCAAGAAGCTGGCGGCGAACAAAACATGCTACAGACGAGAACAATGAATGGACAAAATTGTACATACAGTGGACACTAGCTAAAGTAAACACATAGTAGTAAACACATATGTATTTATTTATCATAGGTTCCTACGTGACATTAAGTCTACTGATAGAATTAAGTTGTAGCCCAATGCATTAAGCTAAAATTAAAGTTAAGCTAATATTAAAGTTAAGGTTTTAATACAGTCTTCTGTATTTAGAATTTTTAAAGTCTTGTATATGTTTAGATAGATGGACAGATATATTTTAGATATTTCCCTTTGTTGTGAATAGACAGATTTATGAAATATTTACTATAAGGAAAACTAAATTATAGTTAAAGTAAATTTTCTACAACGTTATCATTATCAAGTGTTTACTGTACAGTATAAACAGTCGTTTTAAGTGAGTGTTGATTGTTTGTAGCACTATATTTAACCAAGATTAACGCAACAGTTGAAATACTACGTTTGTGTGTTTTTGGCAACTGTTTGCAAATATGGGATCAAAGTCAATTCGTTTATGATATGAATCGTATTACGAGTACACTCACACACTCATACACACTCACACTCGCTTGTGAATGATTCAAAACGTAAACAAACCTGCAATTAACAGCTACAATTGCTGCAAAATGACAAAGAATCAAGCCAACTTATGACCGTTTTCAACCAGTTCAACTGGTTATGCTAATGAATCAGGTGTGAATGAAGTGAGTGTGTGTGAGTATGTGTGCGACTATGAATATAAGTATGTGAGTGTGTGAATATTTATGCAGGTGAAGTGGCATAGTGTTGTTTATCTTCAGCGCAAGATGGCGCTCTATATTATTCTAAAAACAAGCAATTCTACATATAATCGAACTCTTTCTCTCTCTCTCTCTCTCGATATACTATATACATATATCGCTCTATCTCTGTCTTGCTCTCTGCTATTTCCGGCTGCATAAGCTAAAACAAACTAAACTGAAGTTCAAGCTAAACTAAGGCGTAACACCGGATGTGGGGCGTGGCATTTGTGGGCCAGCCAATTGTCGTACATTGTTGTTGTTCTTGTTGATTTTGTCGCTGCGATGACGTGACAAGTGCATGCTGTCTATCTGCGTCTGTGAGTGTGTGTCCGTATCTGTATCTTTTTATATGTGTCGGCATCTTGTAGATACATGAAATTTATGAACTGCGGATCACCCACGCCCCATATATAAAATCCCTCCCAACCATTCCCTTCCTAGGGATGGGGATCACCAAAATAGTGTCGATATTTATGTCGGGAAAAATATCACATACATATCTACATAATATGTATACATATGTACATATGTATATCGCCATGACGCATGCTATAGCAATAATATCGTTAAATTATACAAAAAAATATAAATCATAAAAAACTAACAGAATAATGGTCTTGTTTAGAATGATATGTGTAATGAAAATGGTTAAAAGCAAGGCCACTAGGCTAAGAAAAACAAACAAACAAACTAAGAGTTAAACAAATAACAGATAAAAGTTAAGCCAAATAAGAAACTTGCATATCAAGCAATAAATATTTAACAAAAATTATTTAATTTCAATTCAATACAATGATTACTTAGAACAATAGAATACGAAAGCATACGCATGTTAAATTACACTCAAGTAATTTTTTAAAATCGATTTAAAATAGAAAAAATTCTGTTAGTTTTAGTCGCTGTCCAAAACGCAAACAAACCGTTATTCATTCATTTATCGGTATCCAAACGGTTATTTCGGTTTGAAGAATTTCGGTTTATCTGATTCGGATTAATAAATACGTTTTTTGCTTACGGTTTCAGTTACGGTTACAAATTTCAATAGGTTAATATCGGTTAACGGGTACGGTTTCGGTTACGGTCTAGATCCTTGATACAAACCATAGTCAGGTAATATAGACATATAATTTAGATGTGCAAAGAAAAAAAAAGTGAATGTAAAGCACAATAAAAAGTAAAACGAGGAAAGCCAAATATTAGATTATAATATGTGCAGTATATTGAACATTATAATGCATATTAAAAATCGATATATTAACTTCTTAACTTAACTTCCCAGTATAGATATACATAATTGCGAAAACACCAAATCTCTCGTCTCTCTGACTGTGTAAAGTTGACAAGAAAAAGGTTGGAAAATTCTTTGAAGCGTTTTCCACACATTTTCCAATAGGCACATGCCTTGTGCTCCATTTTCGAATTTGTTGGCAAGACATAAACATTCAAGTGCAAGACATAGAGAAAAGCAGCCAGAGATACATATACGGGAAAAACTAAACGTGAGAGAAAAAGATAGCGAATGAGAGTGTGAGTGAGAAATCAAGAACGCGTGTGTGTGTTTGTTTTGTGAAACGACCGCTTAAATGGCATTCAAATGGTTACTAAAACTACTTAAAGCAAATGGAAAATGGGAAATATGGGCATTGAGAGGTACTAAAAATCCATCAAGTGGCAAACGAGTCTCCCCTTCCCTCTCCCATCTGCTCTCTCTCTCTATCTCTCTTTATGTCTCCCTCACTCTCAGACACACACACATGTGGCATGCAAGACACGGCAGGAGGTGCAACAAAAGTAAGAGGCACATTTCAGACAGACACATATTTGCATTTGCCTCTCAAAAGTTATCAACATCATTCCGAGCATGAGAAACAAATAAACAAGAAGAAGCACATAAAATACACGATTCGTATATCCCATAAGTTACTTTTAAATGCGTCACTATTATAGGGTAATGCTACATATACTAAACATATCCATTTTAGTAGCCTAAAGTCTTGTGGCAAATAAAATGTTCCATAAAATACTTTAAAATTCTTGATCAATCGATAATTTAACGATATTGCAGGCTATATAGTTTTGTAAAGAAATATGATGTGTTATTTTAGCTTTTCCGTTTCCACCGGCCAAATACTTCTTACGTCACCAGCGTGTAGATTTTCTTCTATTTCAATTCTCCATAAAATTTTCGCAGGAAGGGTAAATCAAGGTTATGCACAGTTGATTAACAGGCAGACAAAAGTTTTTCGATATTTTAAAGAAAGGCAAAAAGTCTTATCTCATATTTGAGGTTATGACGCTTGCTGCTTTTGAACAGAAAATAAATATATCAAGCTCAATTCGTCATGCATTTCCAGAAGCTACGATTGGATTAATTTTTTTTTTATCATTTGAACAAAGTCGTATGTGCTTTAAGCAATAAAAGCTCTCAAAACAATGGAGATATAAATTTACTTATGGCATTCTGTCTTATAAACTAATGAAAAAGGCGTGTGGAAAGCTTGTGGGAATTTCAGATAGAACTTAAAACTTTAAAGATAGAGAAATGCACATTGACAAAATTAAACAAAATTGATCTTAGAGCTTTGATATTGGAAACTTAATATAAAATATGAAGTGATAATAATAAAAATTCTGCTTACAAGCTACCCGAAAGGAAATTTAGAAAACATATTGTAACTTAAGACTTACAATTAGACTAGAGAAAATTCATAATTGATTCAAAATATGAATTATATGAACTACAGATATATGTATGCAAGAAATCAGATTCTTAGAAATTTACGGGTTGTTATCCTATATGCTGATTTACTATCTTATCAGAATGAGAAATGGATTTAATTGCGCAGTATAAAAATAATATCAGCAAGTCAATGATGTTGGACATTGCACTCACACAGACGCATGTGTGTATCTGTATCTGCATCTGTTGTATTTGTATCTGTGTGTGTGGGCACATATGCAACAAATTGTCACGTACGTAGAGAATTGTATCTTTAAGATACGTGCACGTGAGAAAGATTCGAGTGGGCCGCTTGCTGTTTTTCTTTCTATCTTTCTTCTTTTTTTTTGCGGAAAATCCTGGTCTACCATGCTGTTTCCATATGTGAGAGTACGAGTATCTCTTGTGTCTTGAAATCTATCCGTAAATGGTAAATGAAAATAGATAAAGATATTCTCACCATGTGCCGCAAATTCTTTTACTTTTTCAGCTCTTCATTCTTTCTTTACATTTATTTATTTATCTTTTTTCTTTTCTTTTTTTGAGGCCAAAAGCAAATGCTCATCATAATTTATTTTTAATTGGGTTTTGTTTTTCTTATTTATTATCTCGCTAGTATATTTTACATGGTTTGTTGTTTGTCACTTTGCTCGCCGCTATTTCCGCTTTTCGCCTCCCAACAACACCTAGAATAGAAGCCCATTTCCACTAAAAATAAACTCGGGAAAACTCTGTTTTGTCGACGACAAAAATGCGCCGGAAAATGGGCATCAGTGGAATCTGAAAGTGGAGTAACAAAAAAAAAGGAAAAGGAGGTGGAAAAGTGCATTTCGGCAAGAGAAAAGCACGCATGGAAAACGCCCAGATCTAAATATAGAATCTAGCCATTATGTGCATTACAAGTGGGCATATATAACACAAATACATACACATGTCTGTATCTTTATCTATAAAGACACATATGTACATATCTATCCGTATGTTTGGAAGATACTTCTATATAGTTTATTGTCTCGATTTGCCTGAGAATCAGGCGGAAAGTTCATCAAGTTGTTGCCGCTAGACGCACGTTGTTTGTTTGATGTGATGCCCTTTGTATACCCTACACTTAATAAGGGGTTTATAATGTACAGATAGATAGTGAATAATTCTATATGGTTTCAAGTTTTTTAACTGTTCATCAAGCCATTGTTTCTCGATACGTGCTGCTCTTATTCATTGTATACTCTGTTATTGTGATATGTTTGATGTAGGATTTAATACTCATTAATGTAGTTAGTACTTTTCACAGTTTCAATTTAATCGACAATTTGATATGGATTATAGATTAAATTGATATTTGTGGGTTAATCTAATTGATTTTTTTAATTTGCATACCCTGTAGTTGTTTTTATGATAAGATATGATTATGATTAAGATACTCTAATCTAATTTATAGTCTGAATGTTTCAGCGCTTTTCATAATTATTTTTGGGATCCATTCATGACAGAAATTATGTATAGGAAATCTTTTGTATTAAACATTCCTAATTTTCAGTCGAAATTTCTGTATATTTTTTGTTTTTTTTCTTGTACACAAATTGTACAAGTATATTATTACCGTAAGCTGCAGTCCACGCTAGGAACGAAGCATTACGAAAAGTGCGACAGGCGATTAGCAATATATGTATACAGGAAAAACGGACAAATTGCTACAATTTTCCGATCAGATTACACTGGTCGTATTGTTTCCAGGCACATACTAAGACTTTAGGTAATATGGGGCTTTCCGTAAAATCTAGTAGTAGCAGTAAATAGCTTGGCACAGGGCACAGCCCAAAGGTTATATTTTGCTTCAAAGTATATTTGATTGTTGGTACATTACTGGTATATTATATTTAATTGCTTTCGTCGCAAAATTTAAAGTCAGAAATATCATGCTTAATTTTTACCCCGTAAAGACGTTTTTTTTTAAGTATTCCATAAGTTACAGGGTATCTTCTTGGCTGAGCATTGTTGTTGTTATTTTGGCATTCGAAAAACTTATGCGTCACGTTAAATCGATGAGCTTGGGGTGTATGGTGGGGGGGGGGGGGGGTAAGTGAGAAGTCAGACAAACAAGCGAATTAAAAAAAAAAAAAAAAAAAAAGAAACGTAATTGAGATTTCCTCTTTAGTCAAAGAGTGTGTGTGAGAGAGAGGTAAAGAGAACAGAAAACTGGAGCAATTGAAAGAAATTGCACCCAATACGTCGCAGTCGACGGCGACGTCGACGTCGCAGTTGCTGTCGCCGTCGTGTGTGTTAAAAAGGCAATTGTAAACTGATGGATGGATGCACAACATTGCAAGTGACAGCAGAAGAAACGAGAGAATTGAAGAAAGAAAAAGAGAAATGGAGGGAGAGATAGAGATGGAGAGAGAGAGTGAGCGAAAGAATGGGGGAGAGTTGGCGTTAGGGGTGGGGCAGACAGACAGCACAATAATAATAAACAGCAAATGTCTGAAATCTCTGCACAAAACTGAGAATATGCAGTGTAGAGAAAGGGGGTTGGGCAAAGAGACGTGGGGGGAAGACGAGAAGAGGGGGTCTCAACAAGTGCGCCTCCGGACTACGATTCAAAATTGTCACAGCTGCGTCCAGGCTTTAAGCAAGCATTGAACTCCCATTTAGAGATGAGCGCGTGACACGCACAATCAGTGTTGTCAACGCTTAAGAGCCCAAAAAAAAAGATATTTCAGCATTAAACGCCTGATTAAAAGTCATTATAGAGATTTTGATAGTCATTGCTTTTGCACCTGCATTATTATACTTTAAATTTCAACAATATTTTAAATTATTTTTCATTTCATTTTTAAAGTGTTAAGGGCCCAAATGTATTACGAAAAGTCAGTTTGCTAAAGTTTAGGGAAAAAATCTATATGTATGTACATATAAATTGAATTGTAATATTTTTGGATATGAGCTCATCTCTAGACTTACACTGGCGACAATTGGCCAGGTGGCCACCCGACGTATTCAATAAACTAATTGTCCGTCAACTCCCCCCTTTTGTGGGCCAAATATGGCGGCAACTTGTTGTTGTTGTTGTTGTTATTGTCGTTTGATTCACGACAATTATGCGGAAACCAAGCAGACACACGTAGATAGTCCCGTAAGCCTGCTCTCTTCCCCAACGATTTCTCTTTGAGTATATAAGTATTTAAGCATTTAAGCAATATATGTACATATATGTAAAAAACATATATCAGAAGATTATACAATAAAATGTTGCAATTGCAATTGCAATTACAATAACAATTACAATTACAATTGCACTTGAACCCAACTGTCGTTGATCGCAAATGATCGAGAGAACTATGCTAAGAGCAATTAAAATGAAAAATGAAAAAGAAAAAAGAAACAGAAACAGCTTTAAATTCAATAAATTTAATAGATACAAATAAATGTTATTGTAGCATGTTTTAGACTCAACAGCAGTCTTTAAATTAAGTAGGTAGGTTTAAGCTTTAGTTTAAGTTGTAGGTAAGTTTAAGTTATGTTAATATGTTTTTAGAATTAATGCTTGTGTTTAGCTTATTACTCACATAACTTAAGAATGTTTTGGAAAATTTTAAAATTTTTAATTTAATAAATTAAGTAAAAATTTAAAATGTATTTTCTTAAATATTTTCTTTAACATTTATTGGACATGACTAGGGTGGAATCGATATTATTACATTTTGTCATATTTTTGCTTATATAACTACATTTCAAATATATTTGATTTTACATTAGCTGTTAAATTAAATTGAATACCATATAGTTTGAAAATAATTTACTATATCTATACCAATAGTGATAGTTCTGCCTCCACTTGACTTTAACAGCGTCACTTTAACAGAGTATGTTTAAAGTAATACTATTGAAGTCTGTTAAGCACTCTAAATATACTACTATTATAAAATGATTTCATAACTTAATCGTTGTCAGTGACTAAAAGAAGTGCAATTACTCAGCTGTTAATATTGCACAATTTCCACTCTACTTGCCAGTGTAGATCTTGAATAGGTATATATATGCATAGATATATATATATAGATATACATACTCACTGGTAACTGAGACTTGTCCCAACGAAGACCATCATTAACAACAAAACAATCGCCACAGCAACAAGAGCAACAACTAATATGTTTTTCCTGTTATTGTTGTTGTTGCTGTTGTTGTTGTTGTTGTTGTTGTTGTTGTTGTTGTTGTTGTTGTTGTTGTCACCCTAGGCACTTTGAAGTCAAACTATTTTCTTTTAATTTAATGAGCAAAATTGCTCACACAATACCAACTGGGGGGCTGGAGCAATGAACGTTGCGGTCAACTTGCCGTTGTCTGCGTTGCAACAGCAACGCAATTGTTGTTGCTGTTGTCGTCGTCACTATTGTTGTTGTTGTTGTTGTTGTTGTTGTTTTTGCTGGTGTCGCGACGACAGACATTTAAAAATAATACCAAGAGACCAGCAAGAAATGTAAGTCAAGCGTCACAGCAACAACAGAAAAAGCGACAATAAATGAAAGAAAACTTATCTGCGGCTCATCGAAGACTTGATATCCTTGCAATGTCTCTTCAAATTTGTCAAAGATTCGTTTCCTTGGAGCAAGAATTTTGTTTGGTTCGCGAACCAGTTCCTAGCCATTTTGGACCTTTGTGGCTTTGGTGAAGATATCTTAAGTAGCCACAAAGCCGTTTATACTAAGCCTTGTCTGGGGACCGACTGTTCCTATGGCAGCTATATGATATAGCAACTCGATTCGGTTAACTGAGAGATCTGAGATACTATGATGTGTATGCAGCACGATTTTCAAATCTGTTTTAACAGGAAACATCTGTTAACCGAAAAGCTTGAATGATAAATTCTGTAGCTCAATGCAATTTCACATTTTCATGGTAAAAATAAATAAAAATCTTACAATTAAATTTTTTCCCATTTAAATTTTTATTATTTTATTTATTAACTTACTTCAAATCAACTTAAAAAATGCGCTACATATTTCGTGACAAAGTTATAATACTCTTTGCCAGGGTACCAAAAGAAGCGAAAACAGTGCAAAACCCGACGATGATAAAGAAGTCGTAGTTGATATAATTATTATTATTATTGTAGTCTGACTGCCACGCCCCAAAAGCAAGTGCTAAACTCTTGTATTTCATTTTCTTTCCCCCACAGCTGTCATCCATATGGAACAGCACGTATCTGGTTCCATCGAGCATCACAGGAATGGAGTTGCAGCTGACGGAACGGACACAATTACAGCTGCATGGCGGACTCTTTCGTCAGAATCGCGTCAATCGGTTTGTGGTGAAGGGTGCCAATGATCCCCATAGCAATGAACAGGTGGAGTTGACCCACAATGCCTTTCGCGGTAATCTCGCTGGATATCCGGATATTCAGATACTCGGCGTTAACAATGTATTTTTGCGAGAAAACGCCTTCTCAGGTAACTTGAAATACAATTTAGTTGTACTTAGACGAGCTTAGAGGGACCTAAAGTATCATAAACTAGACAGAGTCACATTCGTCTTACTCATAAATGCCTAAAGTAATTTTAAATCACTTTTGACGGCTTAAGTTGCGCATGACAAACGAAAAGCTTAAGAACGCATTTAAAGTTACTAATTCTAGGGTACTTGAAGCTTTTAGAGAAAACATAAAGCGTACTAAACGATTTATGAAAAGAAATAGTGGCTTATACAAGACAAAGCTTTACAAAATCATTAAAAGCGTCTAGTTCTAACTAATGACAAGGTAGATCAAAAGCTTTGAAAGCACATGAAATCTGCAAGTCCACAATCACACGCTCTTCAAGGTTGTAATAATGAAGTAGCTCATTATACTGATCTAATATGTTAAAGTTTGAGGTTTATACTCATAAAGGCTGGCCAAAATTGTAAAAGCTTTCTGTTCAATTAAGTAGTGAAACAAGAGTATTATAGAAATCTATAAGCTGATGTAGAATATCTCAAACAAGAGTTTTTGGAAAGTCCATTTAAGTTTCGGCTGCACTTACAACTATACGAATTGAAAGCTTTAAGCTCGAGTATGCTAAGTTCTAAGCTAATGTCAATAGACTTTAAAAAAAAATTCCCAGACTTATGTTTTATTGCTTTCACAGGTGGCGAGATTAAGCTAAGTGTGGAGAACAGCAAACTTCTCGTCCTATTTTCGAGTGCGTTTATCAATATGAACATGTCGTGCAATTTTACGAATATCGAAAACCTGCGGATTAAGGAGAAAGCCTTCAATCCGAGCACAAACAGGAGCACTCAGGCACATGTGAATGTAAGTACTCAATTAATTTGGCCATTTCAAATAACAATTTAAATGTTTATCATTTTAGCTACATATACAACATTCAAACATTGATCAAATCGATAGTTTCGATGTGTCGATGAATAAAATTGGTTTTATCGATTGCACGATTGGAGTTGTTCAGAGAAGTGCATTTAATGTTACCAACATCAAGGAGCTATCCTTTGAGAATTGTCGCATCAAAAGGATCGAAGCATATGCCTTCACCGATAAGCTGCACAGCGAGCATATATCGATAACGGGCACACAAATCGGAACTATAGAGGGAGAAGCGATCATGGGTAGCGGCATTTCGATATTAACCTTCAGACAGAATGTGTAAGTGATCACGATAAATGCATTTATCATTAGTTAAAAGAGGATCTATTAATATATAGATGAGTGAATTTATAAACATATCGAAAGATCAAGAAATAGATCAAAGGCTAGCGGGATAGATCGATGAATCAAATATGTATGTAGATATGTAAATTGATAAATAGATGAATAAATTAAAAATCTATTTAGCTCGACAGACAAATTGATAAATGTGCATAAAGATTAATATTTAGTTCGATTAATATTTGAGTTTTTTTATTTTGATCGATTTTTCAATCAATAAATATGTACATATATCGAAAAAGTAACAGACATCTAAGTAAAGATACAAGCATGCGCATTTATTTCTTTACTAACTAAATGTTCTAAACTAATATTTAAAATTACACATATGTATGTTGCATTCTAATCAAAAAAGTTGAATAGAATAACAAACAAAAATTCAAATGAATTGCATAGGCGTGTTTATAATTGGAACGATATATATCTGATATCTGATTGATCGATAGGTGAGGAGAAGATCAGATGGAAAAAGGGATGCAAGCACTGACTAGGTCAATAAATTGATAGATACATATATAAATAGATCAATTAATGGTTTGATATATCAATTTATATCCATAGTGTTATCGATTCCTGATATTAATGGTCACACTCTCTCTCTCTCTTTTCAGCATTGATACAATCAAGGAGGCTGCGATACAGGTGAATAGCGTCTACGTGTATATTGAAAGGAATGAGATTAAGCATCAGGGTAAAAACTGGCTACACGTACAGAAGGGAGAAATGGTTGTTATCGAGAACAATCGATTTGCCAACTTTGCGTCCATTCAACTGGAGCAATCGAATCGCATCAACTGCAGTTTCGCCAACAATTGGTTGGGAAATCCTCAGCCGAGTAGCCTGAACTTTAGCAACTGTGAGATGCGTGCGATAACTGTGGACCGTGTTTGTAGCTGTGAGGATAATACAAATTGGCTGCCAATGTTAACGGATCATGATCTCAGCTCGGAACTGTATTGTCAATTATCGGAGAGATTGCACACTTGCTTCAATGCATCGACAGTGCATTTGCGGCGATATGCAAACGAGGCATGTGGAATCAATCGAACAACGTTGCACTGTGTCGATCGGAGCACTCTGGAGTGGAAGAATGGTGATTTCTACACAAAGAAGGAGCTCGAGGAGCAACAACGTGGTATACCCATAACAACGATTATTTTTATATCAATTGGTATACTCTCAACGGTCGCCTTTATCGTTTGTGTCACTTACTCCTCAAAAAAATGCAGAGGATCACGTCCCACTCAGCCAAACTGTTATATGTCACCAGAATGTCGCCAGACACTGTTGCAGGCAGATGTGCCCACCCACGTGGGAAAATTTTTTAAAAACTGGCCAACAATAATCTAACAAGCGTTCAATGCGCCGACACCATTAGCTGGTTGATGACGGAATACGTAGAGACGATACCCATGCCCTGCAATCAACTTCTCGCCGATCATTTGCAACAGGCTCATGCCAAATCTGTGCCGGATGAGGAATATGCCGCAGCATCACAAGCTGCACAATTAACACGGCCAAGTGCACCCAGTGAATTTTGTGCCGATGAGAATATCTACTCGGAGGTGCCGCTTGTCAATGAGTATTCATCGCCCAACGATTCCATAGATCCAACAGTGGACAACGTCTACTGGGAGCCCAATAACATCGCCGGTAAGTAATTTATATCCAAGTTTGTCGTATACGATTTGCCCCTTTTCTTTTGGTTCCCCATTCTCTGGACATATTTTCTCCTTTCTCTCCAAGTAGTATGAAAAACGGGACTAATTGTATTATATTTGAATGTCGATTGTAACTAATTTACACTAAAATTTATTTTACATATTTTTAAAGATGATTATTTAATGAATTATTGAAATGCTGCACGAGAAACATTCACAAAAAAACAAAAACAAGAAAAGCACCCAAAAAAAAAAAGACCAAAAAACAATTGACTGTGGAAGGCATTTCACAGAGTTTTTCAATTTCTACACGATCCACACACACGCACAGAAAAAGGGACTGTGGAAGGCGTTCCATGTTGTGGAACCCGTCGGTGCACGTAGTATTGCAATTTCAACACGATCCTCAAAGCGATCCGCACAAAATAAAAAATCATCCATTGGTAGTGCTTGTGGAATCTACCACGATCCATAGCTATCCACTTAAATTTGGAATTCTACCACGATCCACAAAGCCATCCACACCAAAAAACAACATTCCCTAGCAAAGCGTTCCACTCGCAAGGCTGTGGACTGTATAATCGATAACACGATACACACTAACACAAAAACACCCACACACACAAAAACAAATTACACAGGTACTATGGCTTTTCACACACATACACACTTACAGTTATATGGAACGCATTTAACAACAAAGGTATAAATAACGGTATTTCTTTTCAACTTGTTTGTAGTCATTGTTGCTCTAATCTCTCAAGGTGTTGGTTCTTCCTTTCTCTATCCCTCTGTCTTCGCTCTTACGAACAACTGAATACCAAGATTTTGGAAACCATTTTGCACTTTTTCCACTATTTTTTAATATTTTGGTAAAATTACTTTTAAAAAGAAACCATTAAAAAAACACATTTTGTTTTACCATTTGTTTGGAAAAATCAATAAGAAATAAGTGTTATAGTTTATCCGATGTTTCCTTTCAAAAACTTAACATAGTTTATCGTATATTCGAGCATTTTTCCTAATGTAAATGAAATTGTTATCCAAATTTTTGTACTCTGAATGTTTTTCGTAGTTGAATTTAGAAATTTCCTTTTCCGTCCGTACTTTGGTTTCTTTTAATTGTATTCTTTGTTTTAAAAATTTGTACAAATATATCGCTCTTACACTCTTTTTCTGGGACTCTTGTTAATGTTGCTAGACTGTTTGATTCATGTTTAATGTCCTTTTTTTTACAGATGCTAATGATATGCCACCGGCTTATGAGGCCATGCCACAGTATGCCACACTGTTGCCACATCCACCACCGCCATCGATGCGACAACAGCATCACCACCAGCACCACCAACTGCCGTCCACAAGTTCCGTTCGTCGTGGTCAAGAGTTGCCAGATGTTCTTTACGTGCAACATCCAAAAACTACGAATAATGCCAGTACTGCGAATTATGCCACGCCCGTTTGGCGGCCAACGCCCACCTCAGCGCCCATAAGTGTCGCAGCATTGCCCGGCGTTATACCCGTTCAGCCGCCAGCGTTGCCACCCCAATTGAGTACACAACGGCATGTACGAGATTTGCGACAAAATCTAGAGGCAATGCCACAATTTCATCCGAATCAATTAACATCGGCCCGCAACCAAAGTCAGCTGCAATCACGCTTTGCCAGCAATCCACGTCGGCCACAATGCAACAACAACAGTGGCAACACCAGCAACACTGGTGGCAACACCATGCACAGAAGCTTTGAATGTTTGGATGGTGCGGCAAGTTTGGCGGCTATGGAACATATGGATATGCGGGGGGCAACTGCATTGCCGCCAGATTCGGGTTCGGATCATTCCGGTGGCAGCGATGAGACTGTTAAAATCGATGATGTCATTGAATATGCCGATGCTGAAAAGTGTGCAATGCTTTGTGGCAAGACGACGACAAACATCGAAAAAACCAACATGTGATAAACATACATACATAGATAATATACACACACAGAATATAAACACAAACATAAACACATACATATACATATATACTATATATTTACTATAAAATACGCATTATAAAATATATGTAACTTCAACTCTGCACTAGTTTATAAGATAAGTCATAAATCGAACTAGTGATGTACAAAAATCGATTTTTCGTATGCAAGTAATCGATTTTTTGGTTTTTAACATTACTAAACCAAACTATTGTTTTTTTTTCATTAATGTAAATAAGCTTTTTTTTATATCTTGTTACCATTGCAAATAGACAAAAGAGTGTATTATAGCTTGGTACAGTCTGTATGTAAAACGATCACAAATATACATATGTATGTACGTGCATACACTGTCACAAAGTTATAGTACTCTTGTGAGTATGAGAATGAAAATTAATCAAAACGAATATAAAATGAACAAGAAACTGATAAACATCGGGAGAAGAAATGAATAAAATTGATAAGAAAAATAAAAATGAATAGAAACGACAAATCAAAGCTGTGTTTAAATTCTATCGAGTTTCTTTTTCCAGTGATCTGACTCATCATGCCACTTGCCCATAGTTGCCTCAGGTTGCATAAACAAAATTCTCATCGCGTGTGGCATATTAAACAACATTTATTTGTTTATACTCTGACTTCAAAGCTTTAAGACAGACAGCTCGTTAATATCTGGATATTCATACTATATGTACATACTACTCGTATATTGCATTTGAAAATGTTGAATAACTTGATTTGCAAGCGCCAAGGTATTTTCAGTTTTGTTGATACACTGCAATTCTTATGAATTGCAATTGGAGTCATTTTCAGTTCATAAACATTATGCTACCCGCATAATCAGTAAGATCTGCATTTAGATCCAGATATATATATATATTAAATTTTGTATTCATACATAGTTTACTGTTATGTACATATCTATCTTGAAATTTTCCTCTCATACAAATGATAAACACAAAAATGTAATAAAACAAATATTTTCCAAGTATCTAAAGAGTATTTTCTAGTCGATGCGCCATCAAAAAGCAACTGTTTACGAGTTTATTCGAATATTACGTGTCGTTTATATGGTCAGTTCTGTGCTCGGTTCTTTTTCATGGCCTCAAATTTCATTGCGACTTTTAAAGAGTTCCTATAAATAAGTTTCATGTTTCTACAGAATTGTAGAATTGTTGAATGCACATGGAAGACTCTTCCTCTTCTTTGCATGTTTGCTGATATTGCAAAGTTCTGTTAATGAGTCTGCACTGCAGACTCTGCAGTCACCATATGTATGTGTAGTCTACAGCACAGTGGGTATGCTTTATTTTAGTTTAAATTGGATATGATACACCCAAATGTTAATTTACGTTAGTATATGTCAGCTATAGTATTTTGAAAACAGTGTTCGTTTAATTAGTTTCCGGGCGAGAAAGCTTTTTGTCTTGTATGTGTTAGTGCTCAGAAGCTATCAAATCTAACACCAGATATTTAAATTCGAATGAATTCTATATCATTTTAGTTTTCCTAGTCAAGTCTTCTACAGTAAACATAGACTCAGTTTTTTCATCTAAAAAACTCTGTATATGGGAAAGCTTTCTCGGCCGGGTGCAAATTTTTATAAACACTGCTTTTAAATCTTTGTTAGCAGTATTTGTTTATGTTAATTTGAAAATTAACATTTTCGTTGGTTATGTTAACGCTTCAAGTGGTAGTCCGTCAGCAATTGATGGGACCTTAACAAGCACTCTAAGTGGTCACTTGGCCCCAAGGCATAACTACTCGTATGTATGGACATGCTTGTAAGTAGTTGCGGGGGCACCGCCAACAATAACAAAAAGTGTCAAACGATGCGTGTCAGGCCGGCCGCGCATTCAATTAATCGCGGCGCAAGCAATCAAAGCATCAGCAACTGAAGACCACCATGCGGTATTTATTGGATACCCACAACTACAACAACAAAAATCTATAAGGGCTTCAGTGGATCATGATCGACCGTGGCAGACCCTGTGCTAGCTTTGCAAAAAAGCCATAAAGTTTACATATCCATTACATTAAAAAAAAGGAATGACGTAGTATTGTTCTTTAATAAGTTTTTATACCCTTGCAGATGGTATTAAATTTTTGGTCACAAAGTTCATAAAGCATTGAAGGAGGCCTCACTGACCCCATAAAGTATATATATTCTTGATCAAGGCGACGAGCTGAGTCGATTTAGCCGCGTCCGTCTGTCTGTCCGTCTGTTTCTATGCAAACTAGTCTCTCAGTTCTTAAGCTATCTTCATGAAACTTGGTACAGGTCCGTCTTTTTGCTACACGCAGTACATATGTCGGAACTGCACGGATGGGATCGCTATATATAGTATGAACAACTCTTTTGTTTCTCATGATATCTCAACCAAAGTCACAGATTTAATTCATATTCACTGTCTTACGCATCCTTACAAGTTTTCTAAAAAATCTGACGGTTTTTACAGGGATCTGCAAGTGTATCCAAATTTTGGCGCGCCAAAGTTAGCCTGCACCACATTTTTTTATATCAGTTTTTTTCTACAATTAAAAAATCGTATTTGGACTTCCAGGATTTGGTTCTTTGTCAATTACTTTTAAAGTTTATGTAAAATATGAATGTATTTTGTTAATCCCTAAAAAAATTAAATTTATAACAAAACAGTATCATAACTTCCTTGATATTGGCTATTGGTCTTCTAAGAGAGCAGAATTTTAGGACTTCAGTTCCTCACTGTACACCCGAGTTTTTTGCCTGATCGAACTAAAATTGTCAGGACAGATCTGGACTATAGTGTACATAATATTTACATAAACTCAAGACGTAATTCGACATTAAAGTTTATTTTATATATCAATTCCTGGACCGCGCTTTTTAAGTTGAATATTTGTATTTGTAACAATTTGTAAGCAATTTGTAAGAAAAATCAAATATTCAACTTAAAAAGCGCGGACTAGGAATTGATTTTAGCACTATGGTTTCTTTGTGAAAATATCTTAGAATTGACCGTAAATTATGAATATGGGGTGCCATTTTTTTCGAAAAATGGCCCATACAAATCGATACACTCTAATGCATATAGAGGAATCTACATACCAAATTTGGTGTCCCTAGGTCTAATAATCTCCGTGATCTAGGGTGTTCATACAGGCATACGGACAGGGCTATATCGACTCGACTGTTAATATTGATCCAGAATATATGGGGCTGCCATGCCTGCTTCTGTAAGTTATATATTTTCGACAAACTTAATAGACCCTTTGGAGCTTTCTTTAAGTACAGGGTCTAGCAACAACGTCGACGACGACAACAGCAAACAAAACAAACAAGGCAAAAGCAAACAAAATGCAAAAATTCTTAAAGCTCGCGAAGCTGCGCAGCTGCGCAGTTTGCTGCGCTGTTTTTGTTTATGGCAGCCGCACTGGCGCTGTATGATATCTTATGGGCTTATGAGAGCGAGATAGAGAGATCATCACCACAACTATTTGAACGCGCTCTGCTCTCGCTCTTGCTGTCGCTGTCGCTGCCGCTGTTGACTTTTGCTGCTGCCGCGAACCGTAAATGTTTCGTTGTCCATTTTGGCGCTCAGTTTGACATTTGCACGCGCTTACGCCGGTCGCGACAACCGAAAGCTCAGAGACTTGGCCGCTGGTTAGTTGTTGTCGTTGTTATCGTTGCTGTTGTCGATATTATCGCTGTTCGCTGTTTTAATTTTGTGCGCTGATTTCACTCGCAATGCAAATATATGTATATTCGTATTTACATTTAGCTCTGTGCTGTCATATTTTGTTAAATATTTTACTTGTTTATATTTCCAACGTTAAGCCACAAGTGTGTGTGTGTGTGTGTGTGTGTGTTTACAGTTGTGCGGGTGGGTGTAGTTTTGTCGCCCAAAAACCACAATGCAGCCAGCGACCGACCATTGGCTACAAAAAGTTCAAAGCAATAAAGACTGCAGCACCAGTAGATTTACTTTTTTTCCTTTTTCTTCAACGCCGAAAGAGAGAGAGCGAGCGAGTGTTAAAAATGCGCCAGGCAGCAACGCTGCAAAAATGCTTTATCGTTTTTGGCAGGATCGTGCTCTCTGCTGCGTGCGTCTCTCACTTGGTTTTCTTGCCTGTGTTCCTCTCTCCGTGCATGTGTGTGTGTGTGTGTTGCGTAAGGCACCCGCAATAACAACAACTGAGAACTGAGATCAGCCACCCACGCACGAATGCGAAACAAAACAAAATAAACAAAAAACGCTTATGGAATTTGCATGTGAATAAACGAATAGTATGCGGCAACAGAGAGTAAGAGAACGAGAGAGAAGCGGCAAATTTAGAGAAGCTCAAAGAAAGGGGATAACATGAAAACAAATGACATTTCTACGCTAATTCCTACTAATACCATATAGGAACTTGCGACCCACTCCCCCACAAAGAGATGTGTGTGTGTGTGCGTGTGTGTGAGAGAGGGAGAGACAGTCTGGCAGTAATTGGAAGTTGACAAACAAAAACAACACCACCTTTCCATATTGTCATATTGCCATATAGCCATATCCAAAGCAAATTATTTCGATATTTCAAGGTTATAAGTATGACGAACAAAATCTGTTTTTAGCTCGCTGCTTGGGGCGGACTTTAAAAATGCTAAAAAGCTAAAAATCGTTTAAACAAAAACGAAAAATGCGAGGAAAAAATGACGAAAATTCACTATTAAGAGTCAAACTTATGAAAAGTTTAGCAAAATTCATTTTACGGCCAAGCAATGAATGTATACAAAAAACCACAACAAAATAGTGAAAAGAGAGAGAACGGCAGCAACAGCATAAAACTACACATTAACCCCGTCAAGTGCCGATGGCCTTAGCACGTTGCTGTTGTTGTTCTTATTGTTGTATTTTGCTAAAAGTAAAAAAAAAAGGGCTTCAACAGTTGGGAAACCTCCTAGGAACTTATAAACAGAGTGAAAACTGTAATAATAGTCCACTAGTATAACAAAGTGTTTCATTTTCACAGTTCCATTTCAATTGAAAAATAATTTGAGATAAGAAATAAACGGAAAGCAAATCCAATAGGTTCTTAGTGTAACAATTCCAAATACAAATGTTTCAAATTTCAGCTGACAGATAATATGAGAAAATAAATCTATAAACATAGGACTAAAACAAAAACATGTTCCATTCCCAACGTTCCGCATTCAATCTACAATTAATATTAGTTTAAGTGGAAACAAATATTAGTATATATTTCTATAACTCTCATGTTCCACTATCCAGCTGTGTTAATATGTATATACATTCATATACATATGTATAAGCATATGTCAAGTTGATTCAAATATTCCGGAAAAGTAAATACGTAATGTTTGCGTAAAGACGCATCTTTCCCGAAGGCCAGGAAATTAAAAAAAGACTGTTTTACTTTAACTGACTCAGTATATTTATATCTAATTATAGTACATTGTATCACAGTACCCTATTACACATCGATAAAGATAAGATTACTTGTGATAATACAAAGAAAAAGGGAAACAGATATTAGCATAGTATCGAAGAGAAGTTACTCTGCCTTTCTATTTTGTATGGTAACAATAAAAGCTAAGATAAAAATTGTTTCAGTTTTAATAGGTTTAAGACTGATAATTACAATATATTTGTATAAAAACTGATCCGAGTATCTTTTAATTCAGGACAAAATAAAAGGGTATAATCTTTTTAGCATTCGTTAAATTACAGAAAAAATTATTGTAATCTTTATGATTGCAAAATGGTAGTGGTGGCAATGAGACGAGACTCGTTTGTGATTTTTAAAAATCCATGTGATATACTCATTTATATGACACATAATTGACGTCTAATTGGGCTTCAGCAGTGGAGTAATCAGCAGAGAAGAAGAGGAGCAAAGAGAAGAGATGGAAAGAGTTAAAGCGGCGTCAGGCAGGAAATGCAATTTTGCTTTTATTTAATTTCCTATGCCCACCACTTGTGGCACGATTCAATAAAGCCCAAGCAACAATATGAGCAGCTTAAGGGTTCTTCAAATAACATTTTTCACTTGAGAATCTGTGTGTTTATTGTAGTAGTGTGAGTGTGTAGTAAGTGTGTGTGAGTGTGTCTGTGGTACATCCGCTGCTAAAGTTAAAAGCTGTGCAGCTTCACTGTTTGCCCAAGTAGAAAGTAAGCATTGTAACAGGTCTACCCTCTTCCATCCACTCCTCTTTCTCATTCGCCCTATTGCTCTTTGGAAAAATAATTTTCATCTTCTTCTAAGTTCTTAAGAAGGCAGAGCTTCACTTTATGTTGATCATTCGCACTTCGCTTTCAGACTCGCACTATTTATTTAGTTGCCTACCTCACTATCATATAAAACAATCCTTTTATAAATCAAATTATTAATTTATCGACACTAGTCACATCACTAACAACAGACGTTAATCTCTCCCATTTTTACTATTGCTCTAAGGAAAAAGAATTTTCCTTTTTTATAACTTCTTACGTAAGCAAGGCTACACTTTCTATTAATTATTCAGTACACACAGTATTACAATCCTATTATCATTATACTACCATCACTAGAATTATCAATTTATCGATACTAGTTGCAATAACAGACACTACTGTGAATGACCGTTACACCGTGAATCAAGTCCAAGCTAAACGAAAAATCTCTCGACTGGCGAGCAAATATTTAAACAACTCTTTCACTACATAGAAGCAAGAGAGAAAGAGGGAGGAATGAAGATGGAGAAGTCATAGAAGAAGGACAGAGGTAGAAGAGGCAGAGAGTGGGGCGTGTGGCATGTGGAGACAGCTGCGAGGCATCGTTTGTATGGTGACTACATTTCCTCCTCGTATAAATTAAGTTCTATAAACAAATGAAATGGCCATAAACAAATAACAAAGCATAATTGCTCATGTTTGCGCTATGAATGCTCACATGAATCAAATGAATCTATTCGGAAAGTCTGTTTGGGGCGACCTCCAGATTCAATTAACAGCATTTTGACGATGATTGAAGCCACGTCGCGACCACCAACTATGAGCACTAGACTACTTGATCATACAGATTGTGATCTATGTAGTACTCTCTTATCAAATGGAACTGGTCTCTTTTGATTCAATTAGTCTACCCTCTCTCTTTCTCTTTCTCTCTCTCTGTCTCTCTTTGCCATTACATCGACTGATCATTGTTCAATTAGAGCTTTAGATAGTTGATGGTTGATAATGATGATCGACACTTTGATATTGCTTAAACAAAGACAAGTATGCGATAGCATGTGGTAATCGGTAATCGATCATCATTGATCGTCTTAAGAAATTTGCAATCGTTCTAAATAATTAACAAATAGAAATTATTGTTAAATAATAACACATTGGCCGCATTTAGGAGCATAAATCAATTCTTATTGAGCTGGTGTCTGCTTTACTTTAAAACTAATAATTAACTTATAAATGACTTGCAATAAATACTTAAAATTTACAAACGTATTTACTTGGCTTTCCACTTAATAAAAAAAAAGCAGCTGTTTTTGTTAACGATATATGTTCTCATTTTCGAGCTGTCATTGCAAAAATCGATGACTAAGATCTTCATTAGAGTATTATATTTGAAGACTCTTGACACTGACTTGACTCTTTAATAAGTTATATTCCACTAGGATAAATCAGAGCATTTTGAAAATCATAAATACACCTATCCGGTTAATAATCCTTAGTAGATCGTTGGATTAACTTTTCAAATAAATAGTCAAATATAGTAAATACAGTCAAGTTAATTCGGTCAGTTAGTTAAAATAATGATTGCCTTCAAATATGGTATAATGGTACTATTAGAAAAAAAAGATGTTTTTTGCAGATTTTTCGAATTGTCAGCTATTCGAACTAACGAGATTTTACTGTAGTTAGAGATAGTAACCATTTTTGTTATAATTACGCAAAGTCACAAAACCTAATATATTTTCTGTCTATTGAATGAAAAACCTCAGGTAGCATCGATTTACATACTTATATGTATGGATGTGTAAGTATTTAGGTAACTTCGTGTAGAACTTAATTGCTGATTAAATTTTAACTGTTACTGTAACATAAACTACCAGCAAGTTAACCGATATCCGGAGTAAATAGTTAAACACACTTTAAATTATAGTAAACAAAATTACTAGTAGTTGTATACGTCAACTTAAAAATTAAGTTCTTGAGTT
The DNA here is from genome assembly GCA_035044365.1 of Drosophila neotestacea. Lineage (NCBI taxonomy): Eukaryota > Metazoa > Arthropoda > Insecta > Diptera > Drosophilidae > Drosophila > Drosophila neotestacea. The sequence continues at coordinate 47,929 of JAWNMD010000590.1, forward strand.
TTATGTTGATTGTCAATCAAGTCAGTCATTCAATCATCAAATTTACCGATTATATGTTGAGCAAAGATTCAGAGTCAAACCTACCGATTATATCTTTATGATAAAAGATTTAGAGCTGAACTTTCAAAATACTTTTGCAGTGACTCACATCTTAAGATGAGTACTCAATTACAATTACACCATTAATCACTTAATCAATCGGTCAATCAGACAGGTTTTATTGTAATAGCTATACCTTTATTTAAAAAGGGTATAGATAAGAAAGATTTCAGTATCATTTAGCCGTGAGTCAGTGCTTAATATGAGTACATAAATGAGTACTCAATCTCAATCACATACACATACACACATACACACACACATGCACACTGAGAGAGACATAACGAATATAACGCATTTGATAAGGTGGAAACACCTTTAGCGATAAAAATGAACATTGCTTATCAGCGCTTATGAAACATTCAGCAGGTCGCAGCGAAACGAAACAGAAACCTGAAACTGGAACACAAACAAATACGTAGAGAGTGTAAGAGAGAGGGAGAAAACAGTGGAAATCGAGACGAAATAGAATAGAAACAGCAACAGATACGGAATCAGACATTGACAGACCCCGAGGCAAAAACCAAGTGTAATTTTATATATGTATTTTTTTTTACTAGAAGTATGAATAATTTGCCATAAAAAAGTGTTAAAAAAAAATCTAAAAACGGCGAAGACAAAATGCGAAATATTAAAAATCTTAAAGATCCCACCAAAAATACGGGATTGCTGATTTGGTGGTTGGTCTTTTGGTGGTTATCATCGTCGTCTGTAACAGCAACAACACCTCCAAAGGTCATCTGCAAAGATGACCTAACAAAGATCATCTGTGATTGCAACAATGATGAGCAGGTGAGTCGACCTTATATGCTATGTAGTTCCTACCTTTATTCAGTTAACAACCCACTTTTATTTCCCATCCAGGCCTTGGTATTGCCACAACAACGAGGTGCCTTTTATCAAATTGAGGTACGCAATTGTCGTGATCTCACCGTTGAATCAAATACCTTGGATAATATGGAGGGTCTGCGAAAGATCAGTTTCCAGCATTTGAATCGTTTGGTTTTGCAAAAGAATGCCTTGAGCGTGTCCCGTTATGCGAGCAACAAGGCTTTAATTGTGGAATTCGAAGATGTTAACTTTCAGTTGATCGATTCACATGCGATCAGTGGCAACATCGAGGAGATCTCATTCCTGGGTGGACGCATCGAACAGATGCAACCATTTGGTTTTACCACCACCAAAGACAGTGCCATATTGCTCAAACTGGATGGTGTAACCATACAGCGTATCGAGAATCAGGTAGGTTAAAGCTAGGATTACAGACCTGTCTGCATTTCCAAGTCAAAAGAATGGCTTAAGAACCATCATCAATTATTAGTTTTCATGTTAAAAGTGTGACGCTAACAGTACAGAAGATGCTCTGTTCGATCGAATCATGTACACCAATTGAAAAACCAGATATGTATATTATGGACAGCGTCAAAATTTTCAATAACAAACTTTGTTACTAAAGGACCATTAAAAAGTGTTTTTTAAAACTCGACCGCTATCAGCATTAGGTAAAATTTGGTTAGTTTAAAAAAGTTGTTAACCAACTGAAATATAAGTTTGACGAAAGATTATTTTGAATTGTATTATATGGATAGGGATTAGACTCTTAACATTTTTGACTGAAAAGTAATTCTAATTTTTAGAACAGATTCTCAGCAGACTTATTAGTGGGATTCCTGCAACTGATTTGCTTCAAATTGGCTTTCGTTTAAGCAAATAACTGATTTGAGTTTGCTTTCGAGAAACAGCTGGCAGTCTGGCCGAACAGCCGATGGGTAATTTAAAAGTAAGGAAAAATGCCGTGAAAGTATAAAATGTCGAAACAAAACCTTAAAACTCTTATCTTAGATCACTTCAATAATATTATGCTTTCGGAATATGTATTTTTAAATATGTACATATGTATTTTAATTGTGCTTTAGCTGCAATCTCGCAATGTTTAATTCTTTCTCTGCCCTTATCATCTTCAGCTACTTTTTATGCTTTAGCATTATTGACTTAAGTTCCTTTTTAATTGTTATTTCCATCTGGAACCATCGAGTTCCCTTCGTAATTGTACTGCATTAAATAAATACCTACTTAAATATAAATTCTGTAAATTCAACACGTAGAACGTTCTCTATATTGCAATAAATAGCAACAAAATTTAAACAAACACCAAATGTGTGCCAAGTAATTTTTTTCGTGGAGAACGGTCCACAGATAATCAAATCAAAAGCAAAACGAAATCAGCTCTGAAACAAATCAAAAGCAAAGCAGTTGCAGGAATAGGCATAATATGACGTTAATGTTACATCAGAAAAGGCTGTGATAACTTTGAGAATGTTTGAAAGAAATTCGGTTCACACAATGGTGGCTATTTAGACAAGGCTTTGAGTTTAGAAATGGACACAAATGTTAAGCTGCTCTTAAGCCGCTGATTAGCTACAATCTCTATTACAAATTAACAAATTTCGACTAACTAAATTCAAATTACGTATACTTTCGACAGGCCTTCAAAAAGTTTGCTGTGGATCAAATGATCATTGCCAATTGTAAATTTACTGGAAATGTGCCGACACGAGCCTTTTACGAGCTAGAGGTGCTCAATGAGCTGAGCATGCGCAACAATCAGTTTCAGGAGGTACACACACATGCCTTCTCCTTCAAGCGTAAGTCTAATAATCTTATCCATATTCATCCATTCAAATAACTTTTACTCGAATACCTTTAGTCATCTCCAAGCTGAGCCTGAGTGACAATCGCTTTCTTGCCGTGGATGGCGAGTGGTTTGAGGCACAAATCCGTGATGCAATCACATTGCGAGGCAATCAATTTGGTGCCACAAGTGACATTGCATTTCGAAGTCTGAAAGTCCACCGGGATTATCACTTGAGTGAGCGTTTGGAGCTGCGTTTTCACAACAATACGGTGCACAGTTTGTTGCCCAATGTCAATAATATTGCCAATTTGCCACCAAATGAGGCGCCGCCACAACCGTTGCGATTCGAAGAACGCTTCGCGTTGAGCATTCAACAATTGCGCTATGAGAATGCATGGAATTGTGATCAATTGGATACAAATCAACAGCCACCGTTGCCACGGTCCGAGTTCTTTCGACTCCACGCAGAGCAGTTGCTTTTTAATCGACCCACAGTGGGTCGTGATAATGTGGTTGTACCACAATATGTGCCATTGCGACAACTGATCGTGGAGCAATGTCAGAGGAGCAGCTACGTTGCCTATATTGTTGTGGGAAGCCTTCTCCTCGTTCTCCTTTTCATGTTCCTGCTGTTGCTTCTATGGTGTCACTTGAGGAAACGGCGACGTCGTCGTAAATTGGATGTGGTGCAACCGGAACCACGCACCTACAAGGAGACACAGATTGTATACCAAATCGAGAACGCTGGCCTGCTCAAGACTGATCTGTAGTTCTATACACACATATAACCAAAACAATATACAGCTGAAAGACGCTAGAAAAGAAAGGGAGGCAAAAAACAAGCGCAGCGGGACCATCAGAAATTACAAGCAGCAGCAATAACACCACCACCTACACCACCACCAATAAGAACCACCAAGAGTGACCTTTCGTTGTACCAAATCTTAAGCATACGTTTAGTTTAGTCGCAACTATATTATGTAATCTATTCTGTAACTATGTAAAGCTAAAGCAAATAAGTGTATAAGCTGTAAATAATATAAAAGATAAACCTAAAAAATTTTAATATCTTATATACTTTGAGGAGAATGCAAAGGAGATGTCAAACAACAGAGCCGATTAAAATGTTAAAAAAGTGTTTTAGCAAAGCAGGACTTGAAAGCATAGAAGTTAATTATAAACAAATAAATCAGTGAAGAATTTTATTTATCATATCCTAAAATGTAATATGTGTGTTACAGATAAGGTAAAGTAGCATTTAACAGTTTTCACATAAGACAATATTTAAATTTGTTAGCTCTTAAAATTGTCATGATTAGCAGGAAGAATAGAGGATAACAAGTCAGGCATTGAAGAATATCAATCATAATATCTATGATAATATCCCAAGTTGTAAGATTCATGTTAAAATTGGTTAATTTAAAGGTAAACAGTTGTGTGATATTAAAAGGAATTAATGTTAATGTACTGTTAACAAAAGAGGACATGGTTAGCAAAGTTTCTTCATTTGAAAAAGAGTTGACCAAAACATCATTTTGTCAGTTAACAGATTGCATTATTTCATAGAATCAAAGACTTGTTTTAAGTAAAATTAAGACGCGGGATCATAAATTATTCAAGAAACACAATTGTTATCCCAGGATCCTAAAAGTTGTCAGTTAACAGAGCACAGTTTTAATAGAGTGCTGTTTAAACAGTTCCGAAAGATAACAGGATAGCAAACACATAAACATGTTTACATACTTAGTAATAGCATTCCCAGATTTAGCACTCTATTACATAATGTTATTTTGGTAAGTTAATCAACAGTTGTATATTATAATATAGTAGTATAATAATATATTAGTAATACATATAGCATAGCGTTGTCCTTTGTTAGGATTAGGATTGAGTACTGATTGACATATTGCTATATTTTGAACACTAATGTCGAAAAACAATTCAAATTTAAGGTAGGTAAAATAAAATTAGATTTTATATAAGCCAATAAATGAATATAACGATTATATAGTTAACAATATTTATATTGAAAACGGATAATCAGAAAAGGCTAAGAATTAGTTATTTTAGTGTAACTGCTTGTTTCAAATCTTTCTATTTAGTTTTACCTATTTACAATTATAATTTTTAGTCCACTCCTTTTGGTCGATGTGAAATAAACCGAAGATTGGTATAATTTCGATAACCATCCGTAGTTGTTATAATCAATTGAGTTATTAATTTTATACATTAATTTTACTCACCCGATAGGCAAATATGATTCAAGAGCTTGATGCACCGTCAACTGTGGTTCCGATAAAGCAAATCCCTTGGAGAGAAGAGCATGATGGGCACTTATGGTCTCCTCGATGCCGCTCAAATCATCCATGTCTTTATCATCTTGAAAATTAAATTACAATAAATTTAATGAAACTTTGAACTTTCCACTTGATTTACCTGGCAAATTAAGATCCTTTTTCATGAGATTGGCGCTGCACATACCGCCCAAATAGGACAGCTCCTGTTCCAGCCGTATGAGACACGAGTTGCTAGCATTGATCTGAGCGAGATAGCAAGAGAGGCAGAAAGAGAGGGAATTAGTTACGTACAAAACGAAAGAGAGAGAGATAGAGAGAGAGACAGTTGACGGTGAAGCTAAACTAACCGCTGTGGGATTATCGTAGCCGACAACAAGACACTTGAAGCCATAGCGATTATTGTGAGGATCCTGAGCATACAGAGAAGCCGTCTCCAAGGAGAATTCAACGCAGTTTCCTGGCAGGATGAGCACGTTCTGAAGCCAATTGGAGGCGCTGCAGCAAAAAGAGGTAAAATTAGAAATCAAATGAATGCTTTAGACCTACTTATATATAAGAGATTATTTCCTATCCCTAATTAGAAATAAATAAACTTACGTATTGAATTTCTTGACCACAATCCAATCATGATCTACCACATCCTGTGAACGCAGAAGGGAACCAGTTGAACCACCTGGACTGCGACAACAGCTCGTCATCTGCAACTGGGCATTGTGACAGCTTCCTCCATTGACTCCATTGTTGGAGTTGACGCCTGCACGTTTGCCACTCACATTGTTATCGAGTATATCATAATAATCCTCAGACGCGGAGGTGGCTGATTGACACGGTTGTGGTGCAGTTGCCGTTCTAATGGGTATCGAGAGCAGAAGATAATCCTCCAGCTGTGCGGTGCCACATTGTGCATCAAATTCAATGGTTAACCATTGGACACAGGGTGGAAACTCGACACGATAACAACTAATGCTCGCACTGCGATATGGATGTTCGCTCTCAACGACACAATAGTGGTTGCTGGTGGTGCTGCTTGCTGGCGATGGCACATTGATGGGATCGGGACGCAGTTGCTCTGTGCGTTGCTCCTTCGACACATGCAACTGATTGAGGGCGGCAATGTGTGGCAAGATCTCCTTGATTAAACCAAGTATTTGGACCGAACTCTTGGGATCGCTGCAGGCCAAGTTAGCAATGTGCGCATAGACAAGTGGCAACAAAGTGTGGAACATATTCGAGGCGGCTAAATTGAAGACCTCCAGCAATTGCAAAGCTGCAACGCCACCACCTACAACATGGGCCTCCTCGGAGTCCGAGTGCAACAGTTGCTGATGCGCTGGTAACTGTTGTTGTTGTTGTTGTTGCTGCTGCTGCTGTTGCGGCAATTGTGGCGGCAACTGTTGCTGTGGTGTCAACTGTTGCAGCGGTAACTGTTGCTGTTGCTGTTGCCCCACCTGCAACGGTTGTTCCGATTCGTAGTCCACACGCTCATTGCCATTCAATTTGGCCGCCAATTGAACATTACAAAAATTCATTTCCGCTGTCTCCTCAACGCCAATTTCGGTCGCTCCAATTTCGATTTCCATCTCAAAAGGATTCGTTGAGCGTTTGTCAAACTTGAGGGTTTCCATAATGCCCTTCGAGAAGGATTCAATGCGCTTACCCAAATCTCTAGCCGTTGTCGACAATTGCGGATCCACGGGTAACGCAGCGGTTCGCGAATTATTTGCCCAATTGATGTCCATGTGCTCCTCAATGGGCGTTATATTGTGCTCCGAATCAATGGTCTGTGTATGATTCGATGATGAGTTGTCCGTTGGAGAACAGGATGCAGCCATCGCATTGCGTGCAAGGATTAACAACTCTGTGCATTTCTTTGTAATGTCTGCGGCAATTTGCAAAGCCGTCTCTCTGGTGGAAATCTCGTTGCTTCCATTGGCCAAGGCCAAGTTAGAGGAGGCAACTGCTGTTGAGGTGCCAGCGGTATCCACCGAGCAGGTTGCTCCAAGTGCCTCCTGCTGTTGCTGCTGTTGCTGCTGCTGCTGCTGTTGTTGTTGCTGCTGTTGCTGCTGATGCTGCTGTTTGACGGGCGTACTGTAATAGAGTATGCTCGGCAATTGACCACGTGCTGGTGTCGTGCCATTGAAACTCAAGTCACAGGCATAGAAATGAAAGCTAGCACCGCAAGGACCACGCACCGTTGGCATTCCTGCATCTCCAGAACAGGTGCGTGCTCCCTGCGAACAAAGTCGCAGTGCATATCTTGAATGCTCTTTGATGTGTACGGGATGTTCGAATTTAATCTCGGCAAGATCATTGTGCACAGCCTCCTGATCGTAACTACCGGAAATTGACTCAAGTGTCTCCCATTTGTGCTGCGGCTGCAGATCAACTGTATTATCATAAAGCAACTCCAATTGATAATCATAGCTTCCCGAGCCAGAATAGATCATGGCACCTGCGATTGCAATCCCTGGACGATCCACCGAGAAAGCAATTGCATCTGGTCCGAAATTGCCCGTATTCCAAGTGCGACTCAAGTCGCAACGAGCAAATCTCGAACCCGTCGAGTGCAATGTGCGTGGAGGTAAAAATAATTTATCATATTCCCCCAGTGCCGTCTGATAGACAATCTCGGCAAGCACACGGGCCAATAGATGACAACAGTTGTCAATCAATCCCTGATTGATGCACTCCTTAACCGCATAACTTCCGCCCAAGCTGCGACTGTAGATGGACTCGATGCGCGAACGAATCGGACTAGCAATAATATCCAGGAGACGCACCAGCACATCCTTAAATGTCCATGAATTACTCAAGAAATCACTCTTCTCCTGCTGCGTCCTATAAATCATTTGCTCCACCAAAATTGGATATTGATGCGCCTCCGTCGACGACAGCATTGGCAATCCCGAGTTGTCACTTGGACTGATGATCGATTGACGTTCGTTGCCCGACGCATTCAATAGCGAGAATGTGGCACGCAGCTTGACTGTCGGGGAGCATAAACCAGCCAGGATCGCACTCAATAGACGGGAATGAAGGGCACCACGATCCATTTGGGCCAATAGATCGCACAGACAGTTCCATTTTAACGAGGATGTCGGATAGAATGCATCGAAACAGGCTACAAAACTCAAATGGCATTCGTCCAGAATTTCCAGCACCAAAGCGTAACCTGGTCAAAAAATAAGAAAGCAATTATGACATTGTTTTAGTTATAGGAATGTGATTCTTTGGTACTTTTACAATTGATAACCAATAGGTTAGTTAATCACAAATCGATGCATTATATTAACGAATCGCTTATTATCGGTAACTATGTTCAAATAATCTAATATCCGAAACAAATATCGGTTCTGGTTCCCGCTCTAGTTGTATTCCCTGATCATAAATAGTCCGAATGCCGTACTTTTTGTATGTCCAACATCTTTCAGATATATGTTATGTATTGTATGTACATATTTTAACATAATTGTGTTAGTCCAGTCAAGTTGTGACACTGATATGGTTGAAACCAACTGTGATTTTTGTAACCTAACATCATCGCTAATTATTGCTTATAACTTTCTATCACATAGATCGATTGTTTTCTAGTTTCTTTTAATATATGCACATCCAACTGAACAGCTAATCAGATATGAGATACATTTTTAAAAAAAAATTACTTTCTTTTGACTTTTTTTTACATTTAGTCATTAGATTGTTACTTAACGTCGCTGGGAATATATCAACACCACCCTTTGATCACTTGTGTTGAAGAAATCCTAACGAACCGGAACTTGGAAGTAGCAACAGATTTGATTGTGCAGGAGGATTCACGGGTAACAAACTCACCCTCATCTGTAGCAATGTCCTTGAAAATGTCGTCACAAAAGATGCCAATAAGGAGAGCACGCACATTGCCAATGCATTCGGCGAGTTGAATGTTTTCCAGATTCGTTTTCCGAGCAACAGGTGTGCCAGATCCCAAGGCAGATATCGTGGATGATGGCAGACATGCAGCATCGCCTAGATACTTTCCAGCACTGTTGACCACACGACTCGGCGGTTTCTCTGCAAAAGTGAGTTTATAATTAAAAACTGGACATACTATTTGATACAGTAATCTTTGTTGTAAAAGCAATATCGGCTAAGCTCGGGATCTACTCATATACTCAGTCAGTCCACTTGTCGTTTCAATCCAGAAAAGATATAATTTATTGCATCTGTTTAGTCTCCTTTAATGCTATCCACATTTTGAGACAACATTTGAATACTCTCTGCAAGTGTTTCTTGAGGATTACCTTTTTGATTTGGCTTTTGTTGGAGCTTGGAAATGGCAGCGGCGACAGCACCGCCAACTGATGAATTGGCCGCAACGGCAACAGCTGCCGACGTGGAGCGTTGTGGATAAATCTCATTTGTGTACTTGCGTAGCAGGCGTAGACATGATTTGTTCACATATCCAAGATACTGTAGAGTCTGCTGCAATTGTAAGGGACGAGCACGATCGCGTTGCTCGCGTAGTTGAGTCTTGAAGCAATCCCAGGACCAGCTGAGCAGCACAACGAGACTCTCAAAGCATTCACGACTCACGCTATTGGCGAAAGCACGGGAAATGCGTTGTACAGGATCCACATCAAGAGGCAACGGGGGCTGTTTGCAATCCTGGGTGACCAAGCGATAGAGTATGGCGGGTATTTGGCCAGAGTTGACATCGGTGCCATTGTTGGCCTTCTTGCTTGACTTGAAAGTGAACACCACCTGATCCTCTGTGGTCACCGATGCCTGTCCACATGAACCACAATCGGAGGAAGGACCCGCAATTCTTGCCCAGATCAAATACCAGCGTCCAGCTGCCGCACTCACTGGTTTTGTTAAAAGAATGTGATGCTTACTCCTTGCAGCGCATTCATATGGCACCTCCTTGGTCTCGCTGAGCAGGACACCCTCCTTCTCGTAGCCACCGCCATCAGTGCCAAGATCGAACAGCTTCAACTTGCAACTGTATTCGCCACGTCCACCAAACATGCCAAAGCCACATATCACAATATCCGTGTCCGAGGAGAAACGTACTGCCTCCACACTATGTCCCGAATATCCCCAACCGCCTCCAAAGTTATCAAATCGATTCACCACCTGATAATCGCCGCTCTGCGCCTCCGCCGTCTGATGCGGCTGCTTTGGTAACGCCTGCTCAAAGCAACCAGGAATATTATCCTGTGCCGATGTCAATATATCCAGACAGGCCAACAAATTGAGAGATGCCTGCGAGCGAGAGACACGCGCTTCCGCCTTGCTCGGCAGCGATAACTCCGGCGATAACAGCGCTCGATAATTTCCCGCATTCTGCAAGTTTCGAAAATTAATTAGTTAATGCATTCCATAATCAAGAAGAGCGTTTGAAAACTTTTATCTAGTTCAAAGCAGTGTTGAAAAACGTACAGCTGAAAAATGTGGACTTATTTGAGCCAGTGCTGGAAAAGTCGCAAAATATTTGAATTTTAGCTTTTACTGTTTGTGACTGTCTAAAATAAACTGTTGGGGATTCTACGGTTTCCGTGGCACCAAGATCTGATGATGGATGAAAAGTTTTTATGGATATCGTCTATATATCAACACCGATATCTCGAGAACTAAGCCCTTCATCTTATTTTGTCGAGTTCTACTATACTACTACTAGTACTAACACGGAAAATGTAGTATTGTCAAAGTGTTGTTTTTGCCTTGCCGACTTGTAAAGTTTGTGAAGTCAAATTCAAAGCAGTAGTCAATATTCAAAAAGTCGTCAAACAGTTTCTTTTTACTTATGACAACTTTCAATTATTTTGCTTTTGCTTTGCTTTGACTTCTAAAATTGTACAAGTCGATAAACAGATACCTGGTTCCTTAGACTTCGCTTAGTAAGACAGTAATATAAAGCTAAAATACAAAATTTGTTGTCCTGACTTAGTAACTTAGTGATCATCGTAGAGCTGAGATTATAGGAGCTAAGCTGAAATTTTTACACAACATAACTAAAAAGATTTCATTTAGTTCATATTTAGTTTGGTATGAAAAACTTTGTTGTTGTTTCTTGAGCTATTCTAGCCAAACTCATAGATTGTGTATTTGGTACTCTTATGTATTCTAACTGAACATGTTTCCGACGATACCACATCATCTTCCGGCTAAGGCAACGCTATCTGCCAAGCAAGTATACATATAAATAGAGATTTTCTCATCTTACCACATCGAATTGGGCTATTTCGCTGGCAACAACATTGTGGCAACGCAGCTTTCGTGTGGCGCCATCAAAGACCCAAAGGACGTTGTAGCTGGGATCCATGGCGAAGGTGATCTGCGGCGGCAACGGTTGATGTGGCTGCTGTGGCTGTTCCGGCGAAGCGGGACCAGCCGACTCTTGACGTGGTCGCACGCCGCGTCGTTGTCGTGGTGTTGATGCTCCCGATGATGGCAATGCCGACTCCAAATGTTGTTGTTCCTCAAAGATATGATTGCGTGCCTCGTGCATGCTTCGGGACATTTGCTCATTGATCGGTACACCCGCTGAACTGCTGCTGACCATTGGCAATTCGGCCAACGGTGTCGCCACATCCACATTACGATTGATCTCCGGTTGACCAAGTGGTTGCTGTGTCTGTAGCAATTGGGCAAAGTTCGTTTGGCCGCGATAATGTGGAGTGCAGCTGCCATCGCTACGATTAATCGAAAGCGTTTGAAATGACAGTGGTATACTAGGAATGAGTACTGTGCCGGGAGAATAAAGAATAATGTTAAATAAATTAGTCTGGTAATTAAAAAGTCAAAGATCAAGTTTTAGCTTCAATTATATCACTTTACTATTTAAGGTGAAAAATTTTAAAACAAAATAAAGTAATTCGCATTTTTAGACCTTGTACATTCAGAAAGTATGAAAGGCTCCATTAAGTTTTTCCAAAAAAAAATTTGCGTTACAAGTAGAAGAAGGCGTGGCAGACCCCATGAAGTATATATATTCCTGATCAACAGTCGAGTCAGTATAGCCATGTCCGTCTGTCTGTCCCTTTTTGTGTCACCTAAATCTCAGAGACTATAAGAGCTAGAGACACAAAACTTGGTATGTAGGCTCATCTAACATATAGTATGTGTTGCATTGATCAAGTTTGTTTTAGAAGTTCGCCACGCCCCCTACCGCCCCGTAAATCTAAATACAAATTGACAGTTCTAATTACAGGAGCACGTTGGTTTACTCTATAAAGAATGCCAGTTTACTACTGTAAATACGTACGTATTGTCTTTTTGTTGGCCACCACATGCATTTTGGGCAGCATTTGAGCGGTAATCAGCGACTCGTCAATCTTGATGAAGGTCTGATCGCCATTGGCGCCAATCCAGGTGACCTTCTTGCCATAGCTGGGACCCAATCCGCTGTACAAATGGATTTCAAATGGATAAGTAATCAAATCAGATGAATGCTTTAATGGGACTTACAATACTGCGCCCGGTGCACAGTTCCATAGAAACTTTTGACGCTGAGCGATAAGCGCAGCCGTGTTGGGAGGAATTAAGATCGATTCCTTGGATCCACCGGGTAAAATGCAGGCCACATCCGCGCTAGCAACCTCATCCTCTTGCTGTGCTGGCGCTGGCGGAGGTGGTTGCGGTTGTGGTGGCGGTGGTGCTGCACCAATGAGTACTGGTTTCTGTCCATAATCGCTGGGCAGACGACCCAGCTGTCCCTTTTGATAGTTGCCAAAGGTGTAGACGACACCTTTGTGGGTCAACAAGACCGTATGATTGCTGCCGGCAGCTACCTGGCTAATGGCACCCGTCACCTGGACACGAATCGGACCGCTAACTGGCTGCAAATCCCCCGATCCAAGTTGTCCATATTGATTGCTGCCAAAGGTAAAAACTTCGCCGGCGAGCGTCAGCAGCACCGTGTGATGGAGGCCACAGGCCACTTGGACAATAGGTGATCCCGTTGGCAGCTGGAGCAATTGTGGCGCCAATGGTGCCACACGCGGTGGATCCTTTTCAAGATCGGTGGGAGTGCCACAACCGCCACCAGCAGCACCCGTATCCAATTCCGAGGGTTTCTTCTCCTTGCGTCGCATAATAAGCGTCTTGGAGCGTTGCTGACGCTGAAGTTCACCAGGCAGCGGCTTCAGCTCCACTTTGGCATCCGCTACATAAAGTAGAAGACCAATTTGTTAGTTTTTTTAATAGTAGTATATATGATATATATATAGTAATGCTTTTTATAAAAAGGATTTAATACTATTGCAGAGGTCCGTGTTAAATTTTTGACTGTTATTATGACAGTTATATGTTCAGGATGTATAAGAGTTCTTTTAAGGTATCTAAAAAAACGGGTATCGAAACTTACCAAGTTCACTTTCTTGGAGTCCAACACAGGCGGAACACAGTCCGCATTTGGCGCAACCTGCGTCACCGTGTCCACATGGACAAATGCTGCCCGCGAGACGCTGCTCCAGTGGCACATTCAAAGCAGATACACAGCTGACATTATAGCCAGTGCATTCGCGGCACATGACACAGACACGACATTGACCCTGCACCATATTATGATCATCATAATCACACAATGTGGAAAAGTCAATTTTATGGCGAAACTTGTCCGCGTGCTGTCCAAGAAGAGCATATGTTGTGGATGAGCTGGGCACATCCTTGACTGGCATCATTTTGTTAAAGACACGACCACATTGTCCTTTATTATTCAGGCCAAAGGTGAAAAGTTGCCCCTTGGCACTTAAAGCAACACAATGAGCCTTGCCGAGTGCCACTTTGGTCACATGCTGATCCAACAATTCGCTGACAAATCCCATGGAATCGCAGTGTGCCGTATCCTTGCCGTACATGATTAGTTTACCGGTTTTTGTGACAAACGCTGAGGTGCCATTGTTGCAGGCAGCATGAATCACAACATGACCATCGATTTTGCTCATCTTCTTGGGTTTAACTGCCTTCGGTTGTCGACGGTTTTTTGAGCTGTCGCCATCTTCGCCTCGTCGGGCGGTCCCCGCAAAATAAACAGTTCCATCGTCGTTCACGAGCAGCGCATGAATGCCATCATGTCCAACAGCCACATGAACAATGTGCGCTGCCTTTGAGACAATCAACTCCGTCAACTTTAAGGTGGGCGTTCTTCCAACACACTTTAATCCCAACGCTGCGGACTTGCCATAGTAATAGACACGTCCATTGCTAGCACGCACCAAACCGAATTCCTTGCCACACGCCATGCCAAGGACATCGGCATCGCGACACGGTGCCGGCAATTTGGGCTCAAAGCTATTGTGCGCCGACTGAATCCTTTGGATCTGATGTTGATTGAGCAATTCGTCCTCAAATGCCGCATAGCCCAAGGTTCGGAACTTTTTTCGCGCCAACTGCAGCGGCAACTCAAATGGCGGTGGTTCGCTGCTGTAGCTGTTGTGATAAAGGTTCAGTTTCTTCACAACCAACGTGTCCTATAACGGGCAAACGAAATTCAAATTAGTTTCAACAGTTTAAGATACAATAAAACAGGTTGAAGAAATTTAAAACAATTCTGCAAATATTTAGACTATGTTAGTATGTTAGTCTTGACGCTGCTGTTAATAAGTAGGTAACAGTTACATAAACAAAGCTTCGACTCGAGAAGTTTCTATGTGTTTTAAAACTTTGCGACTCTAAGATATTAACTTAGAAATTGTTAAATTAACAATAAAATTAACGTCACTAAAATTTTAACAGTGAAATAATAGTAAATGTTTTGCTTAGAAATCTTTTTGAGTTTAACAGAAGCTTAAAGAATTTAAAATAATAACAATTAAATAATTGAATTGCTAAAGTTACGTTAACAGCATGTAGTCCTCAATTTTGTTGGCAATAATTAACAGTGGAATGATAGCAAATGTTTGGCTTATACATAAAATGTCTGTCTGAAATTTTGGACAACAATCTTAAAGGACTTAAACTGCAATTATGCAATCTTGAAACACAACTATTTGGAACTTAAAGAAGTCCTTCAAATTTCATGATACGTACATCACGATTGCTGCAAATGGCATGTAATGAATCATCGTCCGTGAAGAGCACATAGTTGAGTCCCTCGCGCATGGAGAGCATATTGAGTGGATTCATTGACTTGACCGCCAATGTGTCCATCCCAACTAATTGCAATTGGTCGGCGCTACGCTTGCAATTACGTCGAAAATACAATTGTCCAGCGCTGTAACCGAGCCAAGCATTGCGTTCCCTGCTGAATTCCTCGTTCTGTGCATAAATGTGACCCTTGTAGGATCCACCAAATCCGGTGCCAATCTTCAACAAGGTCCCACCGTACAGTAAGTAAACAAAGACGCCATCGCAGGCCATTGCTGGAGCTGTCAGCTGCTGTGGAGCCGCTAGTTGGGGTAGCTTCAAAGCGAACTGCAATAAGAAAATAAAACAATTTAATAATTTAAATTCTCCTGGAATATTCGACAATGGAAATTCAAACTTACAATTGTTTCTTCAAATTACGACAATAAGTAGCGCATCTTAATGTAGGACAAACTTAAATAATTTCCGAGATACAAAAAAATAAAATATATAAAAATAAACCTCACAAATAAAAGTAAATTTAAAAACAAAAAGGTTTGAGATGCAAGTAATTAAAATAAATGAAAATAAATAAATAAATAAGTTTACTTTCATTTATTATCTACTTATTTATTTATTTAATGTCGACTGTGTGCAATCGGCAGATAGTTGTATAAGTATAAGTTACATTATAAATTAAAAACATTAAGTACTGACTATAAAAGTGCTTAAAATAAAATAGAAAAAATTATAATATATATTGGCCTGATTCAAAATAAATTCAATTACTCAGACCCAACATTTGTTGCGAGGATTGGGAAAACCCAAGAAAAACGCAATCAGTTCTGATATCATGTTAGTAATAGTTATAATTGAAATTAAAAAAATAATTAAGATAAAAATTACACAAACAATTTCTGAAATGCAACAGAATCAGCCCTGTTCCGATTTTCACTTTCGGCAACAGTTTGCGGAAGTGAATTTCCCTGACCTGTTCCACTTCTCACAGCCGGTCAAATTTTTTGGATTGAATTCACTTGACATTTAGCAAGTAAATTCAAATCCGCAAAAGTTAAGTCAATGATTTTGGCCTTCTTAGCAAAAAATTTAGAATGAAAATAAAATATTTATTAAGTAGTTTAATGGTTTAAAAGCTAAGTTGCATCATCTGATATATTTTAAATAAATTATTTGATTTGAGAATATTATTTTGTCAACACATATCGATATCTGTCTAACCTAAAAATTAGATCGGATTCGGTTGAAAAAGAATAAGAAAATTATAGCCCCAGCGCTAAGGGTAGTAGGAAGGAAATTTTAAGGCGAAATTTGCTCAAAACTATCGGATTGAAATTTGGAAAATATGAGTAAAGCCCGGAACAGGAAATATTAAAATAAAATATTAAAAGAACTATTTGAGGCACAAATAAATATAATAAATTAATGTTAATATAGATAAAAATTTAAATATATATTAATGATGACCGATGTATTAGGGAACACTTATAGCGGTAGGATTTAAAATAATAAAAATGAAGGTTCAAATTAAGTTGCTCACCTCATCAATCAGTGAATTTTGTGGAACTCCGTGACTATGAAAATCTGGACGAGTTGGTTTATTTAATGCCGCACTGATTACGGTATGTTGAAGTGCCGCCAGAACCGCTGGCAATTGTACAATCTGGGCGGATAGCTGTCTGGGTGACATTAACATGGCAGCAATGGCCTTAAGCATTTTGCCAGTGTCTCCGCGAGCAATGCAGAGACCAAGAAGTGCAGCACAGGCCATGGCTGACCAGTTGGCCTCGGCGCCGGTAGTTGAACTGATTGCTGCCGGCATAGTGGCCAGATCAAGCAATAGATCGTACAAGGGATTGATAAGATCTTCCGGTTCGAGTTTAAATGATTCAGGCTGTTGTCCCTGGATGACATCAAGCAGCGCCTTTAACGCTTTGGTGCACAGCAGCGGCTGAATGTGACGGGCATCCGCAATGAGCTCAAACAGACTGCGCAGGCCGGCGCCAACAATAAGCGGGACTGTTGCATACACGGGTTCACGTTCTTCCGGCTCATCCGTATCGGAGTCGGCATCACTATTCGCGCTATTTGTCGTACGTTTATCAGCGGGTCCAGCAGCGCCCGCGGCAGCGGCACCAGCAGCAGCAGCAGCTCCACCACCAGCTGCTCCAGGCCCGCCAGCAACTGCCAAGGGTGCATGACAGGAGCAATCAACAAGATTGCTAACCATACAACTCCCAGCGCAGACTAGACAACATGATGAACCCATATTTCCACTCCATTTCTTAAGTGCCGATGCCGCCATTGTGCCATGTCCGTTACCCTCGTGGAACAATGCAAATCGTGTCTCCGCCTCAAGCACTGTGGACCGTATGGCCGAGAATACCGCAAATTTGGATGCATTCGGATCGAGTTCGATGTGAGCCACTGGAAATGCGGGCATAAACAGCAATTGATCCTTGACCAGCGGTGGATCCAATGGATTTACAATGCCACCCGCACCACCTCCGCCAGCATTCCCTCCCTCCAGCACCGCGGCTGCCGCAGCAGCTGCCATCGCTGCTGCCGATTTCTCCTTGCGGCTCTTTCGTTTCGTGAGCGCCTTTCGTTCATTTTGCAACTTTCTGTGAGAAGTGGAGGAAAATAGTTTATCGATTAATTTAGTGTAAATGATATCTGGATTTATTTACATATGCTCTTTTCCATATATGTTACATATGAATCTTTTGAATAAGCATGTAGCTGTTGTTCACAGCTGCTCCATACAAAATTTGCAGTGTGGCCAGAACAAATTAGCAAAATCTGGTTACACCAAAAGCTTTAAAATAATCAGCTCTGAGGCAGATTATTATTTGATTTCAATTTAAACTCAACTGCCATGTTTTTGTATGAGCAGCGACAGAAAAAACGACTGCCACTAGAATTAGGGACCGGTTAGTGACTCCAGATTATATATGTAAACGATTAAAAATACATATTCCGAAAGCAAACCAAGATTTACGAGGCATATATCAATACTTCTAATGTTTACTTTTCAATTGCCTATCACATGAAACTTCATGAATTGATACTGAATTCATAATCAACTTTCGTGTGTTGGCCGAATTTGTAAATAGGTGTTTATACACACATATTTGACAGCATTTCATGAATTGAATTTGCAAATTGGGCTCCGTATAAACAGAGTATTTGTGCAAAAAGGGTCGTTCCTTCAACTAATTTAAATTTGCCATAAAAATAATCTAAGGCCGTTCATAGAGTCCCACTGTTATTCAAATTTTCGGGCACGTCTATCGATTTAACAACAAACAGAGCTACTTTGTTTTGTTCAAAAAAGTTCAAATGATCGGTTCATTAGAACGTAAGCGAATGAACTTGGTCAGCAATTTATGAACTACTTCATTTTTTTCTTGGAAAGTTTGTAAGTTAGTCAATTTAAAGATTTAAAAAATAATATTATTTTAACCCTGTTCTATATGTAATTGCAATTAACATAATTAAATTCATAATTTATGCAATGTTTATTAATGGTCAAAGTATGAACAGTCGACACAAAAACTTAATAATACTTAAATTAAAATCTAGATCTAAAATACTATTATTTATCATCTGTTTAAAACTACAAGCTAAAATTAAGTTAAAATTAAAAAAAATAAAACTTGTTTCATCAATAAACGAATAGTCAACTGAGTAAAATGTCCTCTTCATACTAGTCATGAGTAGCTGAATAACCTAATGCAATGGGTTTTACATTTTTTATTTTAACTGGTTAATTTTAAGTTCGGTAAGTTTTTGTGTCGACTTATCATAACCTGACAATAAATAAATAAATTACTTATTTAAGTCACGAATGGAACTTAAAATCTCAACATTAACAACAAAGAAATTAATGCAGGTCGCGGCGTCGACGGTTCGGTTGGCAGCACTGTCTGTTGCTAAGTCAGCTGTTATCGATCAGCTGTTGTCAGGGAGCTGCCCACTTCTCGTGCAAAATGCCGAGCGCCAATTTCAACCCCGGCCAAACATCAGCAATGACTGGGCCCTAGGGGTTGAAGACCTACATACATTTTACCGAAAATCGATCGATTTTTCAACCCCAATGCGCTGTGGCTAATGCCGCTACAACAGCCGCATTGTCCATTGTGCTTATTTACATTTACATTACCTGCGTGTATTGCTTGTGTACAATTCATAAAAATGATCGCCATATTTCATTGGATTCAATAATCCAACCATAGTTTTGGCAGCACACTGATTTCCAAATGCGTTGGCGTTGCCTCCAAATCGATTTTATGTATGCGCTTACATATACATATATATATACATATATGTATGTAAAAATGTGTGGGCCGTTGAAGTTATACCGTTATTTTTTATTTTGTTTTGCTTTGTCGGAGGCGCGCGCGAGCGACAGAACAAGTAAAATTTACTAACTGGTAGTTTGCCAGTTTTCTTTTTAGCTAAGGTTTATTGCACAAAAATTTACAAAATAACTAAGAATTAACTATTCTACTGGCGAACTTAATGCATATTTCTTGTTGTATGATTGCACCACTGCCTTTGCGAGCCATAAACTTATCGATTAATTGCAACAGGACCTGCCACTCGTTTCGATAGCATTGCATTACATATTGTAGTCGACGATATCGATAATACAATCGCCAAAGCTGTCAGCTCGTTATATTTGTATTTTAGGTGCGTATTTTTTACATAAAATGTTTTATGTGTTTCAAATATTATTAACATTATTTATGTGAAATTGCAGACATAAAACTTAACAATTATAGTCGATAATTTCTGAGCTGATTTGAGATTGATGCAGCCCTGCAATCGACCAGCTGTCAAGGCACCCTACAACAACAACAACAGCTGAACTGACAGCAGCGCCGCAGCAGCAACAACCAACGAAAAACATTTTACGTAATTTATTTTTGTTATTTCTATCTCATATTGTGTACAATTAATAAAACATTTACACCCGCACACAGGATGGGCAACGCTCTAACGCATTATATGAAGCCAGATGTAATGCCAGGGCCGGACGTAGTGCCCAGCTTTGATCCCATGCTGGGCTTTGAATCGCGCAAGGAACGCGTCATGATTGCCACCCAGGAGGAAATGGAATCGGCAAAGCTGCCACTCGAGGATCGTGACTATTGTGCCCATAAGCTGCTTACCTACCAATCCTGCCGCGCCGATAAGTTTCCCTTTGTCTATCAGTGTGCACACGAGAAGCACGATTATCTCACCTGCGAGTATGAGGATTACGTGCTCCGCATGAAGGAATTTGAACGTGAACGCCGGCTCCTAGAGCGTCAAAAGCGCCTCAATAAGGCTGCCTAAGTAAGCTTAAGCGTTCAATTCAGCTCAGACGACGAAGGCGGCAAACAAAGTGAGGGAAACGGAATTAACAAAAATCTTCACACAAAACTCGACACACTGTCCGTCACAAGGGGAAATTTCAATAAATACCATGCCTAGTAATAATATGGATCTGTTCTTTTTTTTTTAGTAAATTAATTAAAGAAAACTGTTTAAACCAAAGTGTGTAATCTATGTGCGGATGGGTGAATAATCCACAGAAGTTTAAGTTGTCAGTTTCTTTACATTTATATACCTTCAATTAGTTTAGAGACCACTCACAAAATCAAGTTGACCGTTTTCCAATCGGATGCCAGTTAATTGTAAAAGCTAATTGGACGCACTGCAGCTGCATAGTAATGATAAATAATAATAACTGAGATAATACTTCGTTTCAACACTTTATTTGATAAAGATCATTGGAGTAACCTGAACATCATGCTTAAATTACAATTGCTTTTATTTTTTATTTGTATAATAAATGCATACACACACACTCTCTCACATACTAATACATGGCAAGAACCAGGGGGAGGGGGCTGATTGGACATGCACGCAACTAATTAGAGCTAGTAACTATATTTGTTGACACTGATAAGGAGCTTGTGACAATATTTAACAATTCGCATTCAATGAGAATGCAAACAACATCTTTGGTAAATGCTACAATGATGATCATGATGATGATGATGATGATGATTTGCCTCATCAAATGCCCAATTTGCGCCAAAAATGATGCATGCGGCCGCGTGTCTCGAAGATGCTGCGCAGCATAAAGACCTGTATGAGGCCAACACCAATCATGGCACTAACTTGAAGCATTGACCAATTGTTGACCTTCTGGAAGTTGGCCTCAGCCAAATTCCGATCACGTGCCTCATGGGAACGCAGCAGATCCTGCAGCTGTCGTGCCTTGGTCAATTGCATTCGGATGCGTCCAATAAAGTCCATAATGTCCTGCACCTTCATATCGTAATACTCTTCGGGCGTTAGACCCGTCATTTCATCAACATGTTTCCACTGCTGATCACCATGATTTGGATCCCCTTCGCGTTCCACAATTAGCTCAAAGAAGACCGTCTTCCGATTGAACATGCTGAAACTGTTATCGAAGCAGAAGCGATAATCACCCTCCTTTTGGACCTCATGTTGGTGCATATTCTCAGGTTTCTTGTAATCGCTAACAATGACCAAACCAATTGGATCGAGGAGGGCAAAACTAATGTCCAGATCACCATGGCCGCCATCAATCACCTGATACTCAAAGTCTATGATCTCGCCCATCTTGACGTTGTGGTACAGACACTCCTTCTTACCGGCATCCACATAAACCGTCATTTCTTTGTCATAGCCGTTGACCATGAGCGTTGGCCAAAAACAAAGCGATAAAAACATCAGCAATGCCATTGAATTCGATTTCAGCTGTAGCGTAACGAATGCTTTATGAGTAGCGTACATAATAACATTGATGTTGTATCACATTTGCTTACCATTTTGATTTGTATTTGTTTAAATATAAATAAAATGCGAAACTCGTTGGCGTGCCTAAAAATGGCGATATATACTTACTGTGATTGTTGATACTATTTTTAAAAATATCGCACATCGATATATCCACTATGCCCTACACGAAACTTATCGATATAGTGTGCAAAAGCCAGTTAGGGCTGAAAAGACCACAATAACCATCGATAGTAACGGCTATGAATATTATAATATACTTCATTTTAATGTAATTGAAGTAAAACATTACACTTTTAGTTATTCTATAGCATTTACAACAATAGATGCTTAAAAAGAACCACAGCCAACATTATGATTCATCAAGATAATCCAACTATCGTGGTGTATGTTAAAAGAACACAACACATCGATATGTTTTTCTTTTTTGATAACTGCAAGATTCGTTAAGATTTCGTTTAGTAATTTCATGTACGCCAGATGGCGCCAGCAGTCGCTTTTAAGTGGAAAACTTAAATTAACGGGTATTTGGAATTCAGATAAGCTGTCTATATACATATACTGAATTTCGTGTAATTAAAGTAAAACCTTGAAATATTATATTATGGCATTGAGAACAATAAAAGCCTAAAAAGCATTGCAGTCACCATTATGATTCATCACAAATATAGTGGTGTATTTAAAATATACGCAATACATCGATATGTTCTGATTTTTATTTGCGATAAGCGTCAGATTCGTTAAAGTTTCGTTAAGTAATTGAAAATACGCTAGATGACGCTAGCAGTCGCTTTTAAGTGGCCCATTTAAGTTAACGGATATTTAAAATGTAAATTGTCTAAAATTGTACCAATCATTTGGATTACGTTTCTTCTCTTCTAGATATGTTTTCAATATCAACCAGTAAGTTGCCTGACAATGAACTATTCTGACTGAGACTAATGTCTTTTGTTGTTTTACCTTGCGCTCATTTGCATATTGCTTTAATTTTCTTTACCACAAAATATATGTTTTTCACTTATTTGTGACGCACACTTACGCATACATATGTACATATGTATGTATGTAAATGAGTTGACACTATAAAATGCCAATTAGGTAATTAATTAATGTGCTCACACACTGCGTACTTATGTACATATGTATATGCATTCATATATATATAGTATACTCCTCCATCGGACCTCAATAGGTCACATGCAATGGGGACGCCGAATTTCAGGGCTAAGCTGCCCGAAATACCAGCGAAATCATTTGAGCTGATATCACCACAAACCCCACAAATCGAATCTTATCAATATTATTATATTTTTTTTATCAATTTTTTTTATTATTGGTTTAATTTCCCTTTTTCACCGAGAAGGGGACTTTACTGCCCTATTCATTAATGGTCTATAAGTCTCATGTGATTACGCAACTGTAAACAGAAATCTTATCTAACCGGGCGATTAGATGTCCAATGCCAATAATGACCGGACCATATACCATAATATGTACCTGGAAAAGTCATAAAAAAACAACTATTTGACTGTGTATCAAGGGCAACGAAACGCACATTGTAATGCCTATTATTGTACTTTGTCTCTTATTTTACATAAATAACATATCATTTTGTAGTTGTTCTGAAATTATAAATTTCTTCCGGCTTTTCGATTAATTAGGAATATCTTAAAACTTATAGAACGTATGATCTCATATGTTAATTTTATTGATTTATATTCAGATATTTTTGGTTTAATTGGACGATCTTAGATAAAGAGTCATATAAGAGCAATTTTAAACACATATTTTGATTATCTAGCTCGTATTCTCATTATCTCTTATCAAATTATGGTCTTAGCAGATATACAGAGTGGGGACAATAAGTGAAACTTTAGCTTCAATTTAGTGATTTTCTTTAGTTTTTTATAGTATCTCTTATCAGCCAACATAAACGAAAAACATCATAAATCTTTTTAATTTTTGTGAGATGAAAAATACGTTTAAAAACAGGCAAAAAGGAACTGAAACTGTGACGAAGTAAATGCAATTTTCTGTTATTTTTTCTTGTATCACTCATGTTATTCTTTTGTTCAGGGTTAATATCGGGCTGTTACATTATTATCTCGTACAGTTCCTCGTTTTCTACCCATTCTAAACGCTAATTAACTTGTTATTAGAATTGCCATATACAAGCTGTTATCGCGATATCAGGAGCAATCGGTTGGCTGCATTTCTTATCGTTACAAGAATACAAAATTACATAACACATTTTTGGGTAAAATTGAAAATTAGAAAATAATTTGTGGCTGATGCACAGTTAAAGTGTTTAGGTTTTTTCCGCTTTTTTTGAAGCTAAAAAGTAAATCAAATGGTTCATCAAAGAAAATTATTTATTTTCAACAAAAATATTTCGAAATAAATTAAATAAAAGCCGTTTCTTTTAAAATATATCTCGATTTTCTAGTTCCAGCAAAAGTTGAGAAAAATCTATAGAAAATTCGTGCAGACCTTTAAGAAAATCAGTGAAGACGACCTTTATTGAGTGGAAAAACTTTTGGCTATTCATATCTGGAATTAAGTTGAAAATAGCCTCATTTTTTTTAGCGTTTTTAAGCGCCCATTGTGGGTTTCTCTCTCGCCGCTCTCTCTTTTGTCATTGTTGGCAATCCTTGACAGTTAAAAAATGCAAAAGATTTTGAATTGTAAATCTGAATAGATTTCAACTGTTTTTGCCTTCTCTTCCAGCTAGGAACAGCTTTTTTCTGGTAAAAAGTTGTCAGCACTGTTGTAATGTCAATAGAATCGCAAAGGGCAATGTGAAGCACATGTGAAAAATTGCACATGAAGGCAGACAATAAATAAAGAGAGAGAGAGAGAGAGCTGAGAGCGACAGCAGAGTATTTAGATTTTGTTGTTGCTTAATTTCCCCTGTTGCCAAAAGCTGCCCCTATTTGGGCAAAATTCGCGGCGAATTGTTGAACGGCCCACCCCCAAAATGCGTTAGCCAAGAGAATGTTACAAGCTGAAAACAGAGAGTGAGAGAGTGTTTACCAAAACCAACAGCTGCATTCGATATTAACGGTAAGGAGAGAGATATGCTAGGCATATATATGTATATGTGTGTACGTACATACATACATACATATATACATACTTATGCTAACTTACAATACCGTTATAATTAGCGGCATTGTTGTTATTTTTTTGCATTCGTTTTATTTTTAATGTTTCATGCCCTTTTTTAGACACAACACAAAATGGTTTTCACTTTTTATGTTGCACAAAATAGGCAGGGGCAAGATGGGATTAAAGATAGAGCGAGATGGACTGAGCTAATGACCATATCGAGCGTTGTTGTTGTGGAACGAGTGTGATCTATGTACATATGCATGTAATACATACATACATATGTACATGTCTGTGTGTTATAGAAAAATGTAGCAAGCACCCCCACCCATCGCTGATCGCATCTCTTTTGTTATCACAGGCTTATCACAATTTTGAGTTCCACACAAAAGCTTTAACGCTAAAAACTCATTCAACAAATGTGTTTTAAAAGCGGTGAGAGGGAAGAACGAGAGTGGACTGCATACGTAGTATAACCATATTTGGCATTGCATTTGGTAAGCTGCAAGCAGCGAGCCTCTCTTTTCCATAGAGCGCAACAAAGCGACAAAGAGAGAGAACGAGAGTGGGTGCATGCGCAGAAGCGATGCGCAGGCAAGCAACATACACATATGTATGTACACACAACATATGTATATACATACGTTAGCATAGTTAGACTCTCGCTCTCTCACACGCTTTAGAAGGGGCCAGACCGGAAAACGCTCAAAAGGCAAAGTAACTAAAAAAGAATACAAAAAAAATTTGAACTTGAACTTACCGCGCCCTTCTCTCTGTGTGCGAGACATCATCCCAATGCACGCCTCTCTTGTCTGTGCTTGCGTATGCGTATATGTGGGTGTGTGCCCAGGTTACCAAAACGCCGGAAAATACACACCCATTTATGTACACACAGCCAATTTAACGTAAGCGTACACAAACATACATACATCTATGTACATACATACATATATATGTACAAAATATTAAATCATGCACATGAGTGCGTCGTCGTCGTCGTCATCGTCATCAAAATCTTTGTCTCCTGTCATGTCCATTTTGAGTTGTTCATTATTGTATGATAAGCGCACAAACATTCGTACATATGTACATACGTACATATGTACACACTGTCTGTACATATGTACATACTGTATGTCCAGCTATTGCTTTGCCAAGCCACTGAGGATTGATTAGAAGTTGCTTTTGGACTGAACGAGATTTTTAGAGCAATCTTGATTATCTGACAAAAGGTTGCATTTGTTTTTTATTTTTAGGTTGAATTTAATTATTTTAATTTTTAACTAGTTCTATAAACTAAAAGCAACAATTTAAAAATAAAAATAAATAAAAAATCAGTATCTTCTATATACTTATGTTCAATGTTATTTTTTTCTCTTTTGTCGAAACAATTATGTACTTAACGTACTGTTGTACATTTTATGCGAATCGTTTATATACGGTTGGAACGTCCTAAAATATATATGTATGTATGAATTCATGTATGTATGTACATATCCTCCCCCACCTCCAGCTAAAAAACGCTCTTTCACTTATTGCACAGGTTCCATGAAGTCTGCTATGCCATTTGAATATTAACGAATCTTCACATTGTGAATGTCATTTTTGCCGGTCTTCAAACTTCATTTTATTTATAGTATGTATGTATGTATGTATGTATGTATGTACGTATGTATGAAATGTATGCTTTTCCCTTTTTATTTTCTTGTTGGGAACGTGATTGGTTTGTTTAATTCGCCTTCGTTTCCGCAGTGAGTGGCTCTTTGATCAGCTACCACACACATACATACACGCATGCACTCACATATGTGTGTGCGCTTCCTGTGGATCCCAAATCTGCAGCCCACACAACAGTTGCTTTGCTTAAGAACTCATGTCAAAGCTTTATCTAACCTCACTCAGTCACTCACTCAATGGCAATCGCCCTCGCTCTTTCTTTCTCTCTTGCACTTAAGCAAAGACTAAGAATACTTAAATCATACCATTTATTGGCCAAATGTTTGTTGTTGTTTTTTTTTAATCTTATTTCTTTCTGATAAGCAAACACCTGCCAGGTATCAGCTGACGTACAAATTGTATTAATATTAAGCGAAACCGATGTGTGCAGATAAAGCTTACTAGATTCATTTGCCATTTCCAGCTAAATTTGACTGGAAGAAATTCAAGATTCTCAGCATGACTCATGACTGTGTGTGTGTGCTTACACCCGCACATGGCTGCAATTGTTGCTTATGCTTTACTCTATCTTTTTCATTTCTTTTATTATACCCGGGATGAGAGTATTATAATTCTGTGACGAAATATGTGACTTCTGAGGAGGACTTGAAGGAGCCCATATACATATGTACATTGTACATATGTATCTATAGTTGTTTTGATCAAATTAAGATTTAATATTTTAAACGAATTATAAGTTTTTTCTTTAATATGGACTTACTTATGTACATATATCTTACACTAAAAATGGTAGCTGTGTATTCGGTATTGTCCTATCTTTACTTTCCCAAATAAGTAAAATTTAACCCTGAAAGTTAATATACATATGTACATATCTAAGTACATATGTATATAGTTCCGTATTTTTTTGTGGCGAAGTTGCTAAATTGTAAATATTTAGTTCAAGCTTAAAGGGTATTAAATCTTTGGCATGCCTCACATATCTTTTCTTTCTTTCTTTTCTTATATATTTTTTTATATTTTGGCAGCGACGGAAATGCACTGAAACCGGCGCCACGCCCTTTTGAACTGCCATAAATTAACACCCCGGGGCCAAGGCCTCAGACTCAGACTCAGACCCGGACCCGCATGACAACAACTCTTTAGGGTCTTGAGGGTCTTGAGTGCAATCGGTGGCGATAGATGCGCCTGCATGCGATACTTGACTTTATCAGCGTGACACAAGAAGGGGAACAAGAAGAAAAAGGAGAGGGAGAATGGGTTGAAGAAGAGATCTCTTATGTTCTTTTCGTTTTTTCGTTCTCTTCTTCTTCTTCTTCTTCTTTAATTTTCCACTTCAGTTTATTATTTTATGCGAGTGCATACGTACTTATATCACTTCGATATGAGCATTGTACAATACATATGGTGGAAGTTCTTTGGCTCTTTATCGGGGAGTCCAAATTTAAATATAGCTCGGCCGGAAGGGCTGGACAGATTGTGCCCATATTTGGACTCCGGCTGGACTAATCAATTGTATTTCTCAGCAATATTGTATGGGCCTGCATTATTCATTTGAAGAACAGCTGATTCAACCTGGTTTAACCAACCCTCTGGCAATTGTGGTTGTGGTGGTGCATGGTCAGTGTTACCAATTCAGCCTTTTTTCCGGACAGATGTGTCATTTTTAAAATCTTCCCCAATTCCCCCAATTGTGTACATAAATATATCCTGTATTATAAGTTCTAAAACTGATGGACGTTTGGACATAAACAATCTACCGAAAATGGAATTTCAAATGTTCTAAAATTAAAGGAACAAATGCATAATAACCTCACGAATATATACCCGAAATGTTACTATAATTAACACAGTCTCGCTTGAAAATAGTCTCTAAAAAATAAGATTTACTTAGGATCAACTGTTTTTCAACAATGAAACAGGACAAATGTTCCAGAAAAAGACACTCAAAATTTCCCAAAATAGTAAAAGTTATTTAAAGTCAACACTTTTAATACAAAAATAGTTGTCCGATTTTTAACTATGTTATTAACTGACATGTAGTGTTAAAAATATAAAACTTTAACCTTAATGCACTAGACATGAACATATAAAATCGATCTCATCATTTGTAACTAAAATTTGTGTGATATATTTACTTTGTAATTTTTTTTTAAGTTTTCCCAAATAAACTTTGAAATTTATGATTTTTATCATTTTACATTTTAGACCCAGTACTTTGAAAAAGTACAAATGGGTCTATTACGTTTGTCCAAAAAAATGTGCGTAACAGGCAGAAGGAGGCGTGGCAGACCCCATAAAGTATATATATTCTTGATCAGCATCAACAGCCGAGTCGATATAGCCATGTCCGTCTGTCCGTCTGTCTGTCTGTCTGTCTGTCTCTTTTTGTGTCGCCTAGATCTCAGAGACCATAAGAGCTAGAGACACCAAACTTGGCGTGTAGGTACATCTATATCTCCCATTGATCGAGTTTGTTTTAGATTTTTGCCACGCCCCTCTCCGCCCCCGAAAATTGGAATACAAAATTTTGAAGTCGAATTACAGGAGCACCTTTGATGCTAGCGCCTTGATTTTTTGTACAAATGATAAACACTATAGTCCAAACCTGTCCTGAAAATTTCATTCCAAACGGATTTTAAACGCGGAAGTTATTCAACTAACACTGTTACGGGCAAAAGGAAGAAGAAGAGACGCTAGCGACCTCTGTGTTTATTAACTTATTTTGTAGTGGCGCCATCTATTGCATGGTAGGAAACATTGAAGAACAATCTGTAGTGGACGCTTTGCTCTCCAAAAGTACTGGGTCTCCTACTGTCGAGCTTGCTCCACTGTAGCTTACTGCATTTTTTATCGTTTTTTTTGGTATCTCGACAATTTGTCCTTTTTTTTTTTGCTCGTAATTGACATCACTGTGCAGGGTGCTGGTGATAATGTTGGTGGATATTGCCATATTGTGGTGGTTGTCGCCTCGCCCACAAGTTTTTTTTTTTTTGCCTAGCATGTTGTTAACCCAGGCCAGTTGTCATTTCCGGTGCACGCACAGGACGACGATGTGCCTCATCCCTAAATAGATGGATGGTAGACTCCAAGGCTCAAGGTTGCGTCGAGTCAAGGCGACCCTCTTATTTTTCGGGCCATACCGCGTGCGCTACCCTCTACTTAATCTCTTTTTTTTTGGGGTAGCTCTACCCCTATGTGAACTGTAACTGCGAGTATACAATAATTTGGCCCGAAAATTTGCAAAAATAAAAGAAAACAAAACAAAAGCGAGAAGAAAAAGTGAGCGAAAAGTGGAATTAGCAACATGCATCCCTCTCCCCTTTCTACACATGCTGCCAACGAATGGCACGTGTCACTTTCACAATTGCGTTTTTGGAAATGGAAAACCCGTCTGCGGCCCGACCCAAAATCCAAAACCCAAAGCCCAAAGACGAAATGAGTCATACACACATTGATTTAACATGTTTCTTCAGCCAGTATTTATCTTATAAATAATGCATTCAGCCGATTTGCCAGTCGATTTTAAGGTTTACTCACACGTATCGGCGCTACCGTCGGTTGTATCTGGTATTTGGCATCTGCATTTACTACTTTTCGCTTTTCAACCGCTATGAAATGGAAATGCTATGCGTCACGCTCTGTTTTTCCTCAGACTCGATTCATGTATGTCTTAAAATATCTGCCTAATCAGTGACTAGTTAGCGTCGTCGTTATCGCTATCGTTATCGATTGTCAAGCGTTACAAATGTTATTAATGGCTCTATAACTAGTATACATGATTCAACCCTTAGCAATTTATTAAACTCTTATCGCCCATTTATGGCACTTTAAAATAAAGAATTACCACTACCATATTTAATTTTAAGGTCACTTTTAA
This sequence comes from Drosophila neotestacea, assembly GCA_035044365.1. Classification (NCBI taxonomy): domain Eukaryota; kingdom Metazoa; phylum Arthropoda; class Insecta; order Diptera; family Drosophilidae; genus Drosophila; species Drosophila neotestacea. The sequence goes on from JAWNMD010000590.1 coordinate 78,512, forward strand.
GGTGACCATAGTCAGTTGGTTCACATAAATATCTTTCGACACTATCGTGGATTGAAGAAAAGTTCTGCTTTATTTTCAGTTCTGCAGATTTACTAAACGGGAAAACTGAAGTTGGAAAACTCAACAAAGTTACAAAGTAAAGGCAGAGAGATAGAGATAGATATAGAGAGAGAGAAAGAGAGAGTGGGAGGGCAACATCTTTATTTCTCCTACTGTCTGTAAACCTCTAATCCTCATTGTCATGCACAACAAACATTTGAAAATGAATCTCGTTTCGGGTTGAAACACCTTTTACCCATGCATCTGGTTTTTTTTTTGTTTTCAATACAAAATTTAAATTTGAAATCAAGTTCGGGTTCGAGTTCGAACATGAGTTCGAATTGATGGACGTTACGTTTGGTTTGTCGCATCAAACGGTAACCCAAACAAAACTTTACTTTCGCAAAAATTTGCCTAATAATTGAAAAATTTCAAATACATTTCGTTGTCGTTGTTGTTGTTGTCGTTGTCGTTGTCGTGATGTTTGTCGCACGTTCACTGAAATTCTGATTAGCAAGTGAAAGTCTTTCGTTTTTTTAACTGAACTGCAATACCGTTAAACGTTATCTTCCATTGTTGTAAATTTGAGAGTCAATTTTTTGCACAAACAATGATGAAAAGATCAAGATTAACAATCAACGGGTAAAATTAACAAAACAAAACAAGATTGCTAAATGATACCCTACACTCATAGGTGAAATTGTTGCAATCATATCGATATTGTCAGATATGAATATGAAACTTAGCATTATATACATGCCTGTTCCGGTTTTCACTTTTGGCAAGATTTTTCTGATGCGAATTTGTATTTCCTGTTTGAATATCATTTCAGATTGAGTTAACTTTGAGATGATGAATTTCAAACCGATAAAGTTAAAAACTTAAAAGAATAGTTTTAATTAAATGAGTGAAAATTGAATGTCAAAACCTGAACAGGCCTGAAAGAATTTCTACTGAATAAAGAAAATTTTAAATGAAAGATCTTTTTTAATTTCAGTTTACAGTACAGTTTTTTACTTATCTGTAAATTGGCCATGTCTTTTAAATAAAATATTTCCGCTTTTTAACTCTCTGACAATTTGAAAGTTGTAGTCCTTAAATTCTTTAACATACTTAGTTTTTTTTTGGAAAACTTACGAAAAAGTGAATTATCACTATAAACTATAAATTTAAAGAAATATACATATGTATAGTAATAAAAGTATTATAAAATATTTAGTATCATCTAAAGATATTTATTTTTTTCTTAGTTACTTTAAAATTTCATATAGCTATGACAATGTTCACAGTTCTCGACAAAAGTCTATGTACGGTGCACTTTAATTGCTAACTGTTTAACTCAACGAAGATGTGTAATTTTATATTAAATATAATTCTAAGTAAATTTTGACTGATTCTTTTAAGTTGTTTCACCTGCTGTCAACCTTTCCAATTCCAGACAAATTTAATCGACAGAGTTGGACAAACGGATGTCTAAATTGCAATACGCACAGATGTATCTATGTACATACATACATATACATATGTATGTATGTTCTCAAACCAAAAAGGCTACGAAAATTTGTACAGCCCAAATGGGGCTTTTCGAATTGCTATGGCTTCCTGGGCTCGATAGCTTCGATAATAAAACGGCGGATGCAACGCCTTTTAAAGAACTTAAAAGAGAGGGAGAGAGAGAGAGAGAGAGGGAGAGAGAGTGAGTGAGAGATCAAGTGAGTCCCTAGACATCGATATGAGCTAGTGTCATCACTAGTTTAAGCTGCGCACTGGAGGTCAAAACAATCAAAATATGGCAACGTTGTCAATTTCCGCTCTTCGAAATTCGTTACATTTTAAAGTCCATAAAAAAGTAAATTTAACAGACACAAACACACTCGCACACATGCACACTCAACACACACATATACATACAAACCTATATGTACATATATGTAGCACGACTGATCGAAGCAAATTATTGTGCACACTTTGCAACATGTACTTTTTGGGATGAAATTCGATATAAATCAGAAGAGAAAAAAAATACAGTTTTGCGTTGTTTAATTTAAAATGGCAACGGCCAAATGCGGCAGCGAAGCCGACAGCGACAGCGACGCCAGCAGAGACAGCTCAATGTCAATGGCTTTGACTTTGGCGCGGCTTCGCATCAGTGTTGCCAACTTACTATAAATAATGAAAAAATAGCTGTTTTTGGTGGGAGGAAGGTTGAAGTTGAAATCTGATATTATTTCCATGTTTATTAACACTTTTTTTAATAAAGATTAATTAATACAACAGCATCCTCTGAAAGTTTATCAGAAAATTAAAAATCAAAGCAATTGTTATGTTACTTTTAAATATGTATTTTATAAGTCAGGTTTGGAATAAAGCGTATTAAGTACTTGAATGTATGAATTAAGTTTGAATCCTTGAATATTAATAAAGCTGAATCTTTTGTTTTTTATTTATATTTTGTGCTGTGAAAATGATTTATTATTTTTGATATAAATGCTATAAATGACATTTTATTAATGGAACTTGTATAAAATATATATTACAAAAAATGAATCAAAATTTATTCAAAAGATAAAAAATCTTAAAGAATCGATTCAGAAAATATCAATCAATAATCCCAGCATTAGTCTATAGAAGCTATGACTACATGAAAACTGGAAAACCTCTACTTACGAGTAAATACTTTTTTAAATTTGATCAATCGTAATTTAATTATCTTGAGCTATCGATTTAAAGCTAGAAAAATGCAGAATTCCAGCTGCCAGCTGTTTTCGATTTTCTTTCTCCGCATTGGATTATGAAAAAAACGCTGCTTTGGCAACACTGCTGCGGCTGAAAGCGCCAAAAAGCGAAAATAAATTATGCAAAATAAAAATTAAATGTACAAAAAACAACAAAAAAATATGCCAAAACGTTGACTTGTTTTTGCGTTATTTCTTTGAGCTGCTGTTTATCTTTCTTTTTTATGTACATAAATACATATGTATTTATGTACATAAAGAAAGATAAACAGCAGCTCAAAGAAATAACGCAAAAACAAGTCAACGTTTTTGGCATATTTTTTTGTTGTTTTTACATACATATGTATTTATGTACAACCATACGTAACGATCTGAAGAGCTTTTAGCGCTCTTCCAAATGCTCAGCCGCAGCCATATGTACATATATGTATATGTATGTATGCACATATACATACGTATGTACAAATGTACACAAATAGATCAATTAACTTTCAATGTCATTTTTATTGCCACCTGTTTTTTGTTTTTTATTCCCCAAGAAAGTGAAAATATAGAAAGCCTGCAATAAACTTTATTGGAAGGCTGCCTGTACTAAGCATTGCATGAGCATTTGCAGTGTAAAGTGTGGAATATGTGGAACGTAAGTAAGTGTCGCAGACGCAGGCGCAAAAGCTCCAAACAGAATTCCATTATATTCCAATTGGAGATCTGTGATATTTACATGCAAATTTATGTATGTATGTTTGTCTATGTATGTAGGTTAGTAAGCCAGGACAAATTCCTGTCTGTCTGTCAAATAAACAAGGAGCATAATTAAGATCACGTTAACTTGCCAAATAGTAATTTCTAATAGAGGGCTGCAACTTGTTGTTTGCATTAAACATAAAAAGAAGACGCAAGAATGTATCGTAGCTATGTATGTACATATATATGGATTTTTGTGTGTGTGTGTGTCTCATTTCCAGCTGCCTAAGAACCGTTGTTGAGTCTATTTGAAATAACTGTGCACAATGCTCGATATGAAAATAGATGCACATAAATCTGTATACGCAGCTATGCATGTTAAATTTTAAATGTACATATGTACATATATGTATATGACAATTAGCCATAGAAATCTATACTTTCTTTTAAATATGTAAGTCTAAGGTTAATTGCCTTAGATGTATGTATGTATTTAAGTTTAAAATACTATATAATGTAGTAATTCGTAGAAATCTGGACTTTCCTCGCGCATCTTGCTAGTAATTTGAAATAATTTCAAATTCACAGAGTAAACTATTGCACTAAGAATAATTAATTGCAATTAAAATGCAAAAAAATTTAGAAAAATGTAAATTTAAAAATTTTTTTTTATTTTAAAGGTATACAAATGTTGCGTTCGCCATCCTGGAAATGCCCATATGCAATTTTGAACAAGAATTTAACATATAACGAATACTTTTGCATCATTAACTAAAAAATCTTTTTTTTTTAAATTTATGGCAGTTTTCAAGTCTTCATAAAATGTAAACTATCTAAGAACGTTCCTATACTGATGTGTTGAGCTGTAGACTTCTTGAGTTTTTTTCTAGCCAGTTTCTTCCGTTGTTTGAAAACAAGTTTATCGGATTTTATGCCGCTCCAACTTCTGTTTTTCTTAACATTTCAAACGTAACTGTCAACAATGGGAGACGAAGACGTCGCCGTGATTGCTGTTGTTGTTGTTGTTGTTGTTATTACGGCTACAGGTGGCGGCTGCGACTGCGCGGCAACTGCTGTCGGGCAACGGGAACGACGCTTTAAGCTTTCGTTTGCCATTTCGCTCACACTCACACGCTCGTTTAGCATAAGTCAGTTTTAATGTGTTTGTATGTTAAATATGCTCACTTATGTATTTATGTATATGTGTGTGCATTTATTTTTTACTTTTTGTCGAGCGCATTTATTTTATTTACCGTTCACCTACATAGTGTGCTCTGCTATTGAAAAAAAAAACACAAGCACACACACACACACTCAAAAAATTTTCGTCTTCATCCTCTTCATCTTCATTAGTTGACGTCGCTGTGATTATTATGTTTGCGTGTGTTGGTTATTGTGTTATTGTTTATATCGTGCGTTGTTTTGAATTTGATTTGATTATTGTTGTTGTGATTGTTATTGCTGGGGATGATGCTTTCGATGTTTCATATGCAAATAACTTGAATGAATTTTGTACTTTTCATTTCAGTGGAATGAATCATTTTCAATAACATGGAATTAAGCTACCGCGTCATGTTCCACAGCGACCCTCAGTCCGCCCCAGTGATGTATGCGAGTGTGTGTGTGTATGTGTGTAAGGCGAGCTTGTTGTCCACGTCCGTGTGGGACGAAAAATGACTCATTGAGTGAGCTGCTCTCATGGCCAATGTCTAATTCCAATGATAAGCACGATTTGCTCTCTTGGAAGCAGCCTTAAGGCATTCCAGTGCAATCAACCGCTTCCCCCTTCACCACAACAACAGTTTTTCAGCTGAGTCACTGTTCAGTTTTGTCACTTTTATCATTGATTCAATGAATGAAATGCACATTAATTTTATATTTATGTATAGTATATAGATATTTATTTCGTTGCTTTGAAAAATAAAACTGTTTTTATCAGTTACTTAGTTAATCGCTAGAATATTTCTATTATTATTATTTATGTGAACATTCACCCACATATTTATAGCCATGATAACAATGCAAGTGCAAACATTTTTTAAGTGTCTCCATATCTATATAGAATGTAAGTGACATTAAAGCTGATATAAGCACTTTTTGTGGACACAGTTATATATTAACATTCCACATTCGCTATAGATCAGATACATATCCGTTCATTGGAAAGACAGTTTTACATACAGTGGATCGGATTTTATATTATGCGGAGGTTTAGCACAACTTCTATATATATTTGCCGCTAAACTAATAAAAATATATAAAGACAAATTTGATGCTGTTGTTATCAGTAGTCTTTATTTTTTTTGTTTTTCTATTTTGTTCAAATAAACCATTTCAGCAGAGTTCCGGTACATTTTTTCAATTTTTAAAATCCCTTAGGACCAATTTCTGCTTATCAACCATAATACCGGGATTTGAGTGATCAAACCAGTAAAGATATAATAATATTTGGCAACGAAGTACTCAAAAAAACACAAAAAGAAATTGCGTCATAAAAGTCTCAAAATTGGAGCACTAATAATTATTACTGATTATAATAATAATTATTATTTATATGTACAAGAAAGTCAGATTTGCAGATAGCAATAGCACCTATAATACACCATTTCAGGGACAGTTCTATTTCATTATATTAGAACAAAATATTCAAGAGCATCGTCACAAGTCGCTTTACTCTAATAAACTTGGAATATCAATGAAAATATATGGAAATATTGGCAATCTTGCAAGGAACATAGGCTTCCCCCGTAATTTAGAGACGAAAAGAAAGTTTTTTCTCGATGATCTTCCCACAACGAGAAATAAAAAAGAGCTTGATTGGTTTCTATTAAGTTGGCAAAACTGCAAAGATCATTTCCTCTCTCATGGTCTTGGAATTGATTTCCAAGGAACGAGCCTGTGTAGTTGTTGGTGACGAATTATGATAAAGGGCAACGCCTTCATGTGTTTTTAATGTTTTTCGTGTGCAGCTCTTCGTTTTGGGTGTGACCGTATGCTCCTGTTGCACGCACCTCGAGCTTTGTTGTCACGCGCATTCAAATCCACACCCACAAACGCACATATGTACATACATACATATGTACATCTAGTATGTATGAATGTACATACAAACTCTACACTCACGTGCGTTTTCCAATTTGTGTAATTGCTGACTGCATAGAAGAAAGAGGAGAAAAAAAAAATGGCACAAGAAATGCCAACTTTGTTTGAATCTAGTTGTTGTTGTCTGTTACTTGTTTAATTGATGTTGTTCACACGCACACACAAGCACACACACATACAATTATATGCATATTATGCTTGCGCACACACACTCACGCCCAGCTGATGGCAGTGAACCGTAACGGGCCAACCCTGCGAAAAGCTTCACCCAAAAGCACCTGGAATGGGAACAGAGAGCCATTCGACTGGGAATGGGAATGAGAACTGCTGTCTGTATATATATATATATATATATATATATGTGCGTGTGGGCGAATATACCAGTACACGCTACATAAGTATAACACACATACACACACAAGCAAAGCGACACTCATTTTCATTAAAAACCACTTAAGGTTTTGTTTTTGCAACCCACATTCTTGCGACTGCGGCCTTCTTTAGATACGCGGTTAAAGTGAACACTCGCTGCATTTGGAACGAAACGAAATGTAACGAAAGCTAAAAAATGCACTCCACAATCCACAATTCACCTATGGCACAGTGACGCCATCTACAACATTTAACACAGCAATTAACTACACTGATGATGTTGTTGATAAAAGTGCCTGAAAATTGTTTAACAAATTATTAATAAAAATATATACAATGGAGCATTTAGCTTGTGTTTACTGTGTTTCAGTTTATAGTAGTTTTTAGTTGTCACAGTTACTTCACCATGCAAATATGTTGCTTTAGCCATATAAATGCAACACTAACGTCGTAGTAAACTATAATAAATGAATATGTATGTATTTATGAGTGTATCAGTGTGTGTCTATGTGTATGTCTATGTGTGGGGTGTTCTATTTGTCAGTCTCTCTATATAGAAAAGTTATCAAATTATTATGATACCAGCTACTAAATTCGGCTTATAATTCAGACATGTTTCAAAAATCTCTAGAGCTTTCGGGGAGAAACAACTGTTCGAAGTGTCGGTGTTTTTTAAACATGAAAGATTTTATTTTTTCGAACATATTTTTGAGTTACAATATTAATAAAAATAAATAATTAATTATTTGTTTTTTTTTAGACAATAATGTAAATATAAATGGTCAACTAAACATGTTTTTAATAGAAAATATATAATTTAATTGAATAGCTATTATATTTTATCAAATCTCATCAAGTGCTTTGAAGTAGCTTTTGAACACAACGAGATTTGTGGTACATGCCTGACTGTAATATATTTAAATAATCTGAAACGTATGTTTTGGAAAGCTATCAAGTTATTGTAGTATTACATCTTAAATCGTTTGCTTTAATGTTTACTTCAAGCCAGGCAACATGTATTCTATTTGTATATTGCCTAGTCATTTTTGTTTTTGCATGGATTTACTGTCAGTCTCAAAGTTAATAATACGAGAGTAGAAGAAAATAAAAAATCAGCCAGACACCGTCAGAGTCTCGCCGACGCCGCAATAAACAAAATACAAAAACAACTTAACAACAAAAATGAAAAGAAAGAGAAAAAAATCGACTCAGACTGTCTCCTGTCTACTACACACATGTAAAGCACGTACAATTGTTGTAACACCTTCAGCTGCGGTTACTGCAGCAACCAGTTTGCAAGAGAAATGGCAAGCCACTGTAATACCCCCCACAATATCCACACCATACAACACATCATCCACAACATCCATTCCACGACGACAGTGTGACTCAATGAAATTTGGAATTTGCCCACCAAGCAAATGCAGCATCAGCTAAACATACTTACTTGTGCATGTACATAGAAGTGATGATTGTAATTTATATTGAAGTTAATAGTATAATTATTTTATGATTATAGTAATTTAACTTAAGTTAACAGATTTAGTAAATGAAATGCAAATTAGACAGTTTTTTTGTTTTTATAAAAATTAAAAAATTAAATCTATGTTTATAGAAAATATTATTGATCCTCACAAAATTAACCAATGTTAAAAGTACAGGTATATACGAATTAAGAGCAAAACTTGCTTCCACGAAACTAAACTAAACTAAACTAAACCTAAACTAAATATGAAATATATTGCCAAAAGCAAATTAATAAAAATTAAGAGTTTATTTTATTTATTTATTTAACGCTCTTAAACTTAACGGCGGACTAGTAGCAGCCGACAAAAGCAAGTAAAAATTAAAATTAAAATTAAGGTTTGAATTTGTATTAAGCTATAAATTATGACATTTAGGATCAGGGATAAGGTTACGAGTATGTCTAATATGGACAGACTATAGATTTAACTCATTTAAAGCTGGTATAGTAAAGAGATTTTTAATTTTTATCCACTTTTTCACATAACCATCAAATTAAGCAAATTAAATTAAAAAATACAATCAAGTATCGATTAATCCTACACGTACTTTTAGTGTTAGACTGTTAATTAATAAAAATTAAATTTACTTTAAGTAAATTGATCGAAACTTAGGATCGATATGTTTCCAATCGATAATTAGAGCAACAATTTGCTTGCTGGGTTAGTGTTCTCTCTCTCTTTTTTTCTCCTACTGTCTCTTACCTTCTCTGTTTCACCCACTGGAGCACACTTTTGATGCTTTGATGCGTCGTGGCCACAAAAGTTTGGTTGGCTAATTATTTACCTGTGGCGCACAATTTTTCATTTATCATTTTTCATCATGTGAAATGCGCACCCACAGAAAACGAAATGGATGGACACGCAGTTAGTTGAAGCAGACAGGCAGAAATTGTGGGATGAAGAGAGGGGATTGGTTGGGTTTTTAGAGAGACAAATGCATGAGGCACGCACAAATATAGTCGTACATTGGCATTAAAGTGAAATTGTAAAAAATTGCGCCCCGCAACAATATAATTCATTTTTCACTTTTCCAAAGCCGCTTTAAATTCTCCTTCGTCATTTTTTTCTGTATCATCATCATCATCATAATCTTCATCATCGTCGACGTCGTCGTCGTCGCCTCACGCAATCATTGAGCTGATCAATTAGAGATGAGACCAACAACAAATAAATTCTTTGAAAGTCAAACTAGTTTCAAGTTATTCGCATTCTTTTCAATAAGAACTCTAATCGATAATCCAGAGATTTTCATTACCGGTCAGAGCTTATCAACTATCAAATATCTTTTATCATAGTTACCGATAAATCAAAACTTTGTCCATCTCTAATAACAGCACGCTTGTAATTTAAGTAGCCTGCTTTGAAATTATTTAAAGCTAACAGCGGTAATTAGGCGATCAATTAACAACATTTTGAAATTTTAGTGCTTTGTATTAACATTTTCGTGATGGCATTTATGGTATTTCATCTCATACGCTACACACGCACTCAGACTCTTCACTCTCAAATACCCTACACTTTAAGGAGAATGCAGACAAAAAAGCTATGGATGGGTCTCGATATTTACAAATATTTTTATACGTACAACGTAAACTTAATGCAGCCAAATAAAAAGTAAAATTGTAAATATGTACATTAAAGTGCATCGATTTGTATGGGCCATTTTTCGAATCTTTTTCATAATCTACGGTCAATTCAAAAATGTTTTCACCAAGAAACCATAGTTCTAAAATCAATTCCTAGTCCGCGCTTTTAAGTTGAATATCGATACCTATCGCTAAATAGAGTCCACACATATTACAAATCATAAGCTTATGATCCACAAGTCCCCTTGTACCTAAATATCGAGCCGTTATTATTCGGTTCATTCTTAAAAAGTCAACTTAATTGAACTAAAATGGACTCTGCTGGAAACTAAACCAATTCCAAAGTTGATGACAATCTAATTAGGTAAATAATTTATGAGATTTTGGTGCTTTATTATCATTGTTAAAACTGGTTCGATGTGTTCAAAAAGTTGTAGTGAAAATGTGCAACTTTTTCGTTTGGTAAAGCGACTGCAAATGCAATTTAGCATGGTGTATTAAAGATAGAGAGAGAAAGAGATAGAGTGATGGAGAAAGACAAAGACAGAGTGTGTGTAAAAGAGGGGAAAGCATGTATGAATGTGTGTAAATATGTTAATACCAAATACAAATACGCACGTAAAATGCTCAATTAATTGCGCAAATTTTTAAACATTTTCTCATTCAATGACCTTGACAATGGCTTTGGCTTTGGCTATGGCTTTGGCTTTGGCTACGACTCGAGGAGACTTGAGTCTAAGCTCTGTCTCTCTTTATGGTTACAAAGTTCTCTGCGTGTATGCGTACACAAACACACATACATATACCTATATGTTGTAGTTGTTGTTGGTGAGTAGAGCAAGTATGCTTTGTAACTGTCCACAACAGAGCTGCCATAATTTCTTTGGGGTAAAATAGCTAGTTTGATAACAAAATGATCCTAGAATTAGCTAAAATAGCTGAAAACTGTTACTGAACACTTATTACTGAAACTTGTAGTGCTAGGATGTATAATGAATAAATAAATAAATAAATATGATTATAATAAAAATGTGCTGATATTAGGCTAGTAAAAAAAATACAGAAAACAAACCGTTTCAAATGGCCATTATTATAGTTTTGTGAAAAATTAAAATAGAGTATTTGGTTAATTTGTACTATGCTAGCAAAAACGATATTTTATATTTATCAACTTATGAATCTTTATATTTAGCGCATTATATGCTCTTTCACTCCCTGTAGATCTAGATGGATTTTAGAATTGAGAAACTATAAATTGTAATATGCAGAATCAGCTAAAGTAAGTAGCATTTATCGTTTATGAATGCCATTAATTACTTGGCTTGAAATCCCATTCGGCCTAATCTTTTAATTGACTCAATGGATTTTTCCGTGCTATCTGCTTAATATTTCCTTCATTTAAATATTGCAATAACTCAACTAAATTATTTTTAGTTCCCTGATAAATTTACTTGCAGAGAATATTTTGATTTTCCCTAAGTGCATGTTAAAATTGACAATCAATTTGAGAATGTGGTCGAATCAGGTTTGAAAATAGCCAGATTTTTAGTCTATATCAGTTTCTTAAATTTAGTTTATATTCTAAATACAAAAAGCGCTAAATCTATCTACATATTAGCTTAAGTGGCATTACTGGTCCACGTCTCCACTTCGCATTTGCGTGTGTGTCTATGTGTGAGTGTGTAGAAAACGTGACGAGCTACGAACTTTTGGAGAAAGGTCGTTGATCATGGCTCTTGCTGTTTTTGCTTTGACTGTCTTTTCATTATTTGTTTTTGTTTTTTTTTATTTTCTGCTGTTGCTGTTTAATGTTATTGTTGTTAGTGTCAATACATAGCGGTTTCAAAGTCATCAGCTACATACGCCGTTTTTGGCTATTTAGTTATTTCTAGTTTCAATAAAAGCAGTTGTATCCACATACATACATACATACATACATATAAGCATCTCTTGGTACCTCAGCAACCCCTTCTTGATATCACCTCGCTATCTCCTGACAAGGTCGTCTCTCTTCGCTTTTCTGTATACCCTGCACCTATTAAAGTTGGGGTATAACAAAGCTTAGTTCAATCGATCTACAAACAATACATTCTTGTACATATGTATGTACGTACGTATGTACATATGTATATTTGTGTACATATATGTAAGAATACAAAATCTAAATTGCAGTTAACTGGTAACTGCTGTGATCTTAAACAAATTAATCAAGTTCTGCAAATGCAAAAAAAAAGACTTAAAACAGCTCGACTTAAGATACACTACAGATCCATGGTTGCCAAAACTTTTTTTATTTGTTAGGAATCTAAATTGAAAAATTCTTGTAAGCCGTTTTTAAAACTACACTCATTTTCTTAATAATAATGTTTTCAAAGAAAACTATTGCTTATAATAACAAAAAAGTTGAGTAAAAATACAAATATGCTAGGTCAACAATATGTAAATGTACCAATGTACCTAACGAATTGAAAACATTTCAGCTTGGGTACATACATACATATGTAACCAACATACATCAGAAATATGTTCACAAAAGTGTTACACATATAAAGCAAAGAAATTCAAACAAGCCTTAAAAATCGGCAAATAATAATATTATTATGTTACAAATACACTCAAATACAAAAGCACATACACAATGTGAAGAAGATTAAGAAAAGCAGACAGAATGGAATCCTAATGCTGACGTTTGCGAAAAGCAGTTAACACAATGAGAATGTTTCGTTTTCAGGAAAATTATGAACATTTCTATGTAGACTCTACATTGTAGAGCTAAAACAACAGCTTCCATTTCAAATGGAGCGTCTGTATTTAACAATTCCGTGAATTGTTTGAAACAATCAAGCCCAATTCGATTTTTGTATGTTGTATGTACAAACAAAGCCGAGTAACTGCAAATATAAAAAGATACAAGAAATGTATGTGCAGTCAACAAATACCTATACAAATGCAATACGATCCAATAAAGTTGAGGCTGGCACACAAGAGCAACGTCACTTTGCCACTCCTTGTGGACAGTGGCCAAGCATACATACATACATATTTGGTTGGCTGTGTGTGACTGAGTCTGTGTTTTTGTTGTCTTCTTTCAATGCTGCTGCTTCGAAAGCGCACGCCTGCGTAAGCCTCTCTCGCTCTTACTCTTGCTTGCGCTCTGTTGATGATGTTGCCCACAGCTATCTGTAGTTGTGTGTGTATAAATTCATGTATTTATGTTGTATGAACATTTGTATATGTATGTACATATGTATGTAAGCGGCTGCTTTTGATACATACATATTTGTTTATTTGTAAGCTATTTGTGCGTCAAAATAGGCAATTATTTAAACAATGATTAGTCAACCGGCAATAGTAAAAATCACGATTGCCCATGGAATGCGTTCGTTTGCCATGTATGAGCAATTGCCGTTACAAAAACACAGCCATATGCACCCATACATACTTATTTAACACACACAACACCGACTTGATGAACGTTCATTGTACGCTTGTGTGCAACTTTCCCCTCTCCGAAGCTTCCAATCACTCGCACTGTACTCTTTCACTTTTAAAGCGCTATGAGAGCGAGAGAGAGCGGCTTTAGATCTGCATTGCCAAGGCCTGTTTTGCTCTACAATGTTGATTAAGTGAATATGCCTCAAATGACTAAGAATATTTAAAAAAACAATATTTATTAATATAAACAATTTTAAAAATACCTTTTTATAACTAAATAAACACAAACCCCTGCGTTACTGAGTTCTGTTGAATTGAGTCAGCATTTTGCAGAGCGCAAAGCAAGTGAATGAGCGTAATTGTGAGTGTGTATATGTACGTGCATACATTTGCTGAGGCATGTGTGTGTGTGCGAGTGTTGATGCCGCTATCTCTTTTGCGCAAACGCGTAGATGACGCATAGACTGGCAGCTGTTTTGCCTGGCGCCGTTATTGCTACAAACCGAGCTTTAAAGCCAATAACAATGACGATATCTGAATACTCTTCATCTGTAACGTATTTCATGCATATGTAAAAAATGATTTAAATTTTAAAAATTTTAATAAAAAAAAACTTTAATTTTGTCAGAATATAACATGTAGTACATACTACATAACCTGTAACCTGGGAAATTAAACTTCTTGCTGGTTTGGGTGTGATCGGCTTCGCATCTCGATCCTGAAAAAAATGTATTAAATATTAAAAGTGAATAAATTTACTAAAATTTAGTCCAGTCATTTTATTTTAATGATCAAAAGAATCAGTGGATGAATATATAACAAATCTTTCACTGGCTCAAGTGATATGAGCAACAAACTGAAAATGTACAATTTTCAGATTTCAGTTCTCTATTTTACAAACAAAATGATTTAGGAATATGATTCATACGGCATATACGATTTTTTTTATTTGAATAATTCATGGTCTCGCTGAATATTTGTAGAATAGATTTAATTTAATTGAATAACACGATATATCTATCAAGTGTTATCGAGTATGTTAAGTGATTCATTTAGAAAAAAGGAATAGTTCCTTATTCATTGAAATAAGTACATATGTACAAGTTCTTATTTTGTGGCAAACGATTTTGAAATAGTGACGCAACCGAACAAAAAAACAGTCACACCCGATACCCGTATCAGGGGATTATGCTGCAAAATACTCTTCGTGAGTAGCATACACACATACATCCAGCGAATTGTATTGTATGTGTTCACACACAGATACTCGAAAAGCACACACACAGTGAACGGCAACGGGGTAAAATTCAATTCATACCATATATGGTAAAACGCTTGCCAGGCTGGAGAAGCGTGTAAGTGGCGCTGATAAGGCGCTAAGTTAAGGTGCCGGTTGGAACGGACTCTGGCTTTATAAAACGCCTAACGGCGACCAGTTTTCATGTCATTACAGTTTGAGTTCTTGTGCTGTGTGGATATTCCTCCCGACACAACTAAAAGCAACTAGCAGAGTCGTCTAAACAAAAGACACAAAACCGAAAGACTTAATTTATATTTATTTAATTAATTTTAATCAAAACAGACCAAATGTAAGTATTCAACAACCAACCAGCAACAAAGTCAAAATTCAACAAAATCAAAAACTTAAAAATAACGAGAACAAAAAAACTTCAGCCAAACGCTTAAGAAGCTAACAAAATAATAGTGAAAAGCATATTTTTTTTAAACAATTTTTTTATACTTGTGCTTGTGGAATATGTGATAATGCAAAGAATCAAAAACATTCTTGATAAACACCAAATTAAAAACGAAAAAAAAAATGGATTTGTAATCAACTCAAATTCTAAAGTCACATGCTGACACCAGTGAAAAAGTTCCCTTCAACATTTATCTTATCACAAAATTTGTGGTTCGATAAGATATAGTATATTTCGTAAGCCTTAGAAGCTAGAAAAAGAATTTCAAGATAAATACATATGCACATAGTATATACAAATGTATGCATGTAAATATGTTATAAGGCGTGCCCAGTGTGGATTTCCAAAATGTAGCAGAAGAAGAAGAGCTGGCGACAATCTATGGAGCTGCGTTTTGCGGCCATTTTCAATTCAATTCGCAAACACTTTCTATTTTTCCCACGCTTCAATTAAGTTTCATGGAGAGCAATTTGAAAAGTAACTGCCAAATTCGTACATATTTATCCACTTGTATCTAGGGCATGACCAGTGTGCAAGTGACGTAGGCAAACTTAGCTAGAAATAGTCAAAGAATCACGTCATTGAAGTTATTTGGTATTTCTTGAATGCAAAAATGCCGGTTTTTTTAATGAGCCGCGCAAAAATGGAGAAAACCTTCGGTGTTGTCGCTGCGACAACGCGTGAGAGAGCGAAAGCGGCGACAATTTTCTACCTCTCTGTCAACAACAATTCGCTTCGAAACATGACCATATATGGTCACAAAAGTTGGCTACCCAAGCCTGCTGTATCATGCGCACTCTGTCGCACGCCTAAGCCACCAATACGTGTGCGAGCGGGCCGGCAGAGCAGCAGCTGCGCTCACAACGCCGACGGCGACGTCAATGGTTGAAATGGATGTTAACTGGCATTCGGTCGCTTGTTCGTTAGTTTGTTCATTCCTCTTTCGACATTCAATCGGTGCGGCTGCATTTTAGTCACTCAATCGCCTCGTCGCCTCCTACCAAAAAACCAAGTGTGGTTTCAGTTTTCAACTTGAATTGTAAAAGATTCATTTCGGTTTTCAAATCAGTTTTCGTCGTTTGTTAAATAAAACAAAAAGGTAAAAAGAACGTAAAGTTGTAGAGAACATTCCAGACTTTTCAGAGGTGCCGGCTTAAATTGTGAAATTTTTATTCTTTTTTCGTGCAAGTGGCCGCCATTTTTATGTGCCTACGTATACATACACACACGCATACACAGGAGAAGAGCTCTCCTTTGGCCACTTGCCTTGCACCGGCATTCTGTGAGAAGCTCAAGCTCTTTTTTTCTGTGAAGTTGTTGATTTATGTGCAGGGTGTTGTCTCTGCATAAAAAAAGGAAGAGAGAAATATACACCAGTGTGGCCAATTCAGATTTTTTTTGTTAAATCTGACATTTTTCAAAATCCAAGCGGGAATTTTGGCTATTTTATATAATTAAATATTTTAACAATGTGAACTATTTACATATAGGCTGCGTAGGCTCAATAAATGTTGTATTATCAACTAGCCCAAAATATTTAATAGGATTTAAACAGTGGAGTCGTATGATAGGCAACATAATCATATTGAAATCGACAAAACTAAAAAAAATAAAGTTTGTACACACGACTGAAAACATCAGAATTTTGCTTAAATTATAAGCATTTTTTCGGCTTTCCACCAAAAACATTTTTGCTTAAAAGTTGGCAAGACTGATACATAAATATAGAATGAGAGAGAGAGAGAGAGTGAATAATGTTCTCTCTTTGAGTTTGGTGGCCATTTTGTTAATCTTTTTCTTATGTTCTCTTTTCTCCTGTTCTCTTGTAGCTTACAAAATGTGTGACGAAGAAGTTGCTGCATTGGTTGTCGACAATGGCTCCGGCATGTGCAAGGCTGGCTTCGCTGGCGATGATGCGCCCCGCGCTGTCTTCCCATCGATTGTGGGCCGTCCACGTCATCAAGGCGTGATGGTCGGTATGGGCCAAAAGGATTCGTATGTCGGTGATGAGGCACAGAGCAAACGTGGTATCCTCACTCTGAAGTATCCCATTGAGCACGGTATTGTGACCAACTGGGATGATATGGAGAAAATCTGGCATCACACCTTCTACAATGAGCTGCGTGTTGCTCCTGAGGAGCACCCTGTTCTGTTGACCGAGGCACCACTTAACCCCAAGGCCAATCGCGAGAAGATGACACAGATCATGTTTGAGACATTCAACACACCCGCCATGTATGTGGCCATCCAGGCTGTCCTCTCCCTGTACGCCTCTGGCCGTACAACCGGTATTGTCTTGGATTCCGGTGATGGTGTCTCCCACACTGTGCCCATCTATGAGGGTTATGCCTTGCCCCATGCCATTCTGCGTCTGGATTTGGCCGGTCGCGATCTGACCGATTACCTGATGAAGATCCTTACGGAGCGTGGATACTCTTTCACCACCACTGCCGAGCGTGAAATTGTCCGTGACATTAAGGAGAAACTCTGCTATGTCGCACTTGACTTCGAGCAGGAGATGGCAACCGCTGCCTCTAGCTCATCCCTGGAGAAATCCTATGAGCTTCCCGACGGACAGGTCATCACCATTGGCAATGAGCGTTTCCGTTGCCCCGAAGCTCTGTTCCAGCCCTCGTTCTTGGGCATGGAAGCGTGCGGTATTCATGAGACCACCTACAATTCGATCATGAAGTGCGATGTCGATATCCGTAAGGATCTGTATGCCAACACAGTGCTGTCCGGTGGTACCACCATGTATCCAGGCATTGCTGATCGTATGCAGAAGGAGATCACTGCCCTGGCACCATCCACCATGAAGATCAAGATCATTGCCCCACCAGAGCGTAAATACTCTGTATGGATCGGTGGCTCCATCTTGGCTTCCCTCTCCACCTTCCAGCAGATGTGGATCTCCAAGCAGGAATACGATGAGTCTGGCCCATCCATTGTCCACCGCAAGTGCTTCTAAGCTAATGTTGCAACAAGCTGTGGCAAGAAGGAGGGAGCAACGGGAGCGAAGTGGAGTGGCAACAACAACAAGAGCTGCGCAATGTTATCACATCATCATCATGGTCGTCATGTTGTGTTCTAGCATTAATTTAATTTATTTCACATGAGATATGATATATAAATGCATAATTTTTTTTTTGTTTTTTTATATACCCTTTAATATAACAACTAAATTGAAAACAACAACTAGAAGAACATATATTTTCTGCCATTCCACTTTACACACACACATGCAAACACTCCCGGCATGACAAGACATCCAAAAAAGAAAAAAATTCCCCAAAAGTTGAACAGAAAAGTAAACAAAAGACAACACCATATGCAAAACACAACAACACTAAGAGTTTTGTAAAATTTCAAACGCAACCTTATGTATTATTTTTTAATTATGATGTAATTATAAACAACAAAGTGAAACAAAAATATGATGAAAAGAAAAACTTAACCAACTCTGTTTCTCTATCTGACTTGCTCTGACTCTTCTCTTTCGCCTTACTGATAACCACAGCCGCTCTCTTTGACTTTGCTTTTGCCTAACCTTTCACTCGTTCTAATCATTTTTAGACCCTGCACTTGCAAAAAGTGCAAATGGGTCCATTAGGTTTATCCAAGAATTTTCTTGTGTGTAACAGGCAGAAGGAGACGTGGCAGACCGCATAAAGTAAAGCTGAGTCGATATAGCCATATCCGTCTGAAGATTCATCTATGCCTTGCCCAGATCAAGTATGTTTTAGAATTTTGCCACGCCTTGCACAACTAATTGTCTTTTACCACTATTCGCTTTTCACTACTTTTTGCTCTTTCCCATAAGTAAAGGGCCTCCTCCTGTCGAGCTTGCTCCACTGTAGCTTAATCAATTTTTTTCGCTGTGTTTGCCGGCCGGCAAATGCAATATCACATCCATACCTACATACATACAGGGACACTCATGCGCGTGGAAGAGAGCAAAGGAGTGGGATAGAGCTTAAATGCGCTCTCTCGCCCTCACATGCAGTCTGCAGCGAATTGCAACTCGTCGGAATTTAAAATTTAAGTTGAAATTTGTATTCGTATTTAATACACTTACATATATTATTTTTGTATTTGTACACGCTTCTAATTGCATGCGTATAACTTTACGCCTTAAAATGTTAATTAAAATGTGAAACGCAAAAAAAACATAAACCCTCGAGTATTCTGTATTCCCTCATTCCATTACTGGACAGAAAAATAGCAACAAATAAACAAAAAAAAACCGTTCTCAAATTGATGTTGCCGTTAGGTCAGCGAACTTTTGGAGCTTTTGTCGCTCTGGCAAACATAACAACAGCACACATGCAGCTAGTTTAAGCTCGCTCTAAATTAGTTTTATATCTTTGTCTCTCTCTATTTGTCTGTCAATGCAGTTGCCTGTCGTATCTCAAACAAACATCTTTACATGCTAATGACCTTAAGCTTACAATGTGGACCATTCCATGTATAAAAGTAAATGACCAAGCGACCCATCGCTGCGATTAAAGTGCCGTTCTAACGCTACCACAAATTGTTAACATAGTTTTTATTTTCTTTCATTTCTGTTGTTCTTGTTGTTGGTGAAGCTTTGCTTTAAAAATGGATTATAAATTACCATTGTGCCAGATTCGTTTTACACTTTCTGGGTTCCATGTTGCCATGAAGATGCTTCTCTTGTGTACATATAGTCACAAGTCTCCGGTTTTTTTAAACATCTGCAGCTGTTGCATTTCTTAACGGTAATAGAAGCTTGCCTCGAACCAGTTTGGAAGAGAGCTTTTTTAAACACTTGAAACTCAGTTGAAACTGTTTCGGGCCCGTCGGTCGGATTCTGAACCGGTTCGGTTCTTGAGCAGATATTTTAGACCCTGTACTTTAAAAAAAGTACAAAATGTTTTATTGAGTTTGTCCAAAAAAAATGTGCGTTACAGGCAGAAGAAGGCGTGCCAGACCCCATTAAGTAAATATGTATATTATTCTTGCGGTGTGTTTGCTTTTTACCACTATTTGCCTTACACCACTAAATGTTTTCACCACTATTTAATCTTTCCTATAAGTACAAAGTCTCCTTATGTCGAGCTTGCTTCACTGTAGCTTTATAGATCATTATTGTATAATGGCTCAATTTATTGATGAGGTTCATAATATTAAGCCAGGTTTACATACATATGTACATATATACTATGCGGACATATGTATATATATAAGTTACGTAATCGTAATGTAAGCTAACTTTTATATTTCGATTACTCGTTTAGAATATACCCTGCACAAAATTCACCGTAACTCAATCCAGTATATATAGGCTGTACATATGTATGTAACTATTAACAGAAAAAATAGGTTCTTCAATTTATGGAAAATAGTTTATTGATCCCAAAAGAAGCTATATCTAAATTTATGTGTAATGAAATTGAAACGCTTTAAGCCTAAGTACAGGGTATTATAAACTCCGAAAGAATTTTAACTTTTTGATACTATGTGCGAAGGTTACTCCTGTTGGTCTTTGTCAGTGATTTTATTGAATATTCAGTAAAATGACCCTTGAGGCCGCTATCGAAATGAATTTCCATATTATCGGTCGCACCTCGTACACCTTTTTTCTATGAAAATGTGTTTAAGACGGTTAGACAGCATTTGGACAGCGATCCGGTCGTATCAACATGTTGATTTCCGAGGCATTTCAGGATCAGGAGATCTTCGTGACTGGCGGCACAGGTAAGCTGATTCCCATATGGAATTCTTGCTATGGTTTGATAGAACCTTCGGATCCGACTCCATACAGGTTTCGTTGGAAAGGCGCTTATTGAGAAACTGTTGCGATCATGTCCGACACTGGGCAAGATCTATGTGTTGGTGCGTCCCAAGAAGGGTGTTCCGATCGAAACCCGCCTAGAGACATTACTCAACTCAAAGCTCTACGATCGCCTCCGATCCGAACAGCCCCAAACGTTCTCCAAGGTGATTCCGATTGCCGGAGATGTCATGGAACTTGGAATGGGCATTAGTGGAGCGGATCTTCAACGTTTATGCAATGTCACAGTTGTCTACCACTCAGCAGCCTCTGTACGGTAGGTGGTTCCTCTCCACAGACAACTCCAATTCCCTCAAAAATCCAAATTTTTAATAGCTTTGATGATCCACTGCGTGATTCAATTTTGATGAATACGCGTGGTACTCATGAGCTCATTAAACTGGCCTTGCAATGGAAGAAACTGAAGGCCTTTGTTCATGTATCCACCACCTACTCAAATCCTACGGAACTGGAGGTTGAGGAGCGTGTGTATCCGCCCTATGCCGATTGGCGCACCACCATTAAGCTGGCCGAAAGCTACGATGCGGAAACTCTTAATATATTCAACCTCAAGTAGGTACATTCCAGAATATATAATCCCTCGATTTGTTTTAAAAAACGTGTGATACCTTTTAGGTACGGCAACTTCCAGCCCAATACGTACACCTTCACCAAAAGCCTGGCCGAGCATGTGGCAAATGATTACAAGGATCAACTGCCCATTTTCATATTCAGACCCTCAATCGGTAAGCAGGACTTTCGATTTCCACTTTAGAATTCCTTTTTTGATACGAAGTATGTTCGCTAAGGATAACATCTCGGTTGGAAAAATATTTACCTGGAGCACTAACAATCTGGCAACCAGATCTCAAATTGTTCGAGGTTATATACCGACAGTACATTTACCGTTATAAGTACATAGGTTTATAACTCAAATCGTATACGGATTCCGGTACGTTCTGAAATAAGTATTTCGTTAAAAGGTCCTTTTCGGGTGTGTTTTGTCAGCTCAATTTTTAAAAACCGCAAATGATAACAGATGATGTATGTGCAAATGTATGTGTTTTATCCTTATAAACCTTAGAACGAATAACTAATGGAAACATGGGCCAGAACCGAACCAGAACATATTTTAAAGTTTATAGTTCTTGAAAAGGAATTTATTTCGGTTCCGGTACTACAAATGAAACTCGGTTAACGGCTCCGACATTATTCTCTGCTATAAATGTATGACTAAGGCGTATTTTTTCAATGTCCATGTCCAATGACCTTATATAGACACTGAAAAAATGGGCCTAATACTTTCAAGTACAGTAAAGTAAAGACACTGTATAAGGAATATGCAGTACCTACTTAGTGCAGGTACCGGCTTGGATACAACGGGAATCAAGAACTGTAAAGTGACGATCGTGAAATCAATTAACACGAACTTAACCGAACTTTTTACCTTCCGACAGTGATCTCTACGCTGGAGGAGCCCGTACCGGGTTGGGCGGATAATTTTAATGGTCCAACTGGCATGTTGGTGGCCTGCGGAGTTGGTATCTTACGTTCTCAAAACTGTGATCCGTATATTGTTGCTGATTTTGTACCTGTGGATGTTGTAGTACGTGGTCTCATCATATCTGCGTACAAATATTTGATGAAGGCGCCAGTTGCGGTTGAATCCATCAATGTTATCAACTGTGCCACAGCAAATATTTCACCCATCACGATGGGACAGGTTATTGATATTGGTAAGCGGTTTATAAGGGAGAATCCCTTCGAGAAGACGCTCTGGTTGCCAGGTGGTAGCATAACCCTCTGTCCGGTACTGCACTTCGTAAGGGTAAGTTATGGAGGGTTTTGGAATCTATTTAAATTATGTATAAAGTTTATATATGTTTTATAGTTTATAACAATGCACATTATGATGGCCATTGTGGTGGATTCCTTGCTGCGCCTGAGCAACGAGAAGCCCTTGTAAGTGTGAATCCCCGAAAGCATTTCGACATTTCCATGTTAAAAAATTCAATTTGCAGCCTCTTGAAGTTGCAGCGTCGCATTTTTGCGGCATTCCAAGCGTTGCAAGTCTTTGCCACCACCGAGTGGCACTTTCAGAATGATAACTTCCGGGCGCTACACGATATGGTGCCACCCAAAGAAATGTAAACAAAATCCGATGTGATTCTTCATTATCAAATTTATAATGTTGTTAACCTATTTCTTTTTCCCATTTTGTAGACCCATTTTTGGTTTTATGCAACACTCGAACATTAATTATGTGGAGTTCTTTCAGAATGGCATACGCGGCGCCAAGGAATTTCTCCTGCATGAGAGTCCTGAAAGTAGCAGCGGTGCCCGACTTCGGATAAAAGTTTTCTATGTCCTTGATTACTTGTGTCGAGCCGTCGTCTATGGATTTTTATTGCGTCTAGTTTATAGATTCGTAATGCGCACATTTATTTCCTAGGCTGTGGCTAGTATAGCAAATTTCTTTTTTTTGTTTTTTTTTTATTTTATTTGGCTATGGAAAAATAAAGTTTTGAACAAGTTTTCTTGTGCTTTGTTGACAAAACGTGTTTAAATATTTTACGGCGGTTAGACGCCATCTGACGGCAAAACGTAAATCACCACCTATGGATTTTTTATAAAGTAGATGGGAAAATAGCAGAGCTCACCACCTCCACCATTATGGGGGCCCGGAAATTTTATGAAATAAATTGCAGCGAATATTTTCTTACAATTTCCTATGAGTTGCCGCTGTGGGATATTTTTTATGACAGTCACGGCAAGCTGTGGTCTTATCGAAGATAAAATTTCTATCGATATATCGAAATAAGTTAGCCCTAGAATTTGTTAAATATTACAACAGCCCACCCTTGGTTGTCAGCATCGGAACTGGCTCCGAACTTTTTTTATTTTGGGATTTTTGGTGTTATATTAATAAATTAATAAATCTTAAGCAAATCGGAGACTATTGACGATTTTGTCGAAATATGCAAAATACCGGAATTTTTTTTTACATAATTAAAATATTTAAAAAAATTTTGTAAGTGCCATTTGCACTTATCTTTCCAACTGAACAAAATGAACGACATAGCTCATAAAATACTGAACAAGTTCATTCGTTCATTTTAATGACGCGTTCGTTTGAACTATTTGAACTTATTCAGAACGAAACGACACAGCTCTAATGAATACCTACAAAATGAAAATAAATAAATAAGAAATGCGTGCATAATAAAAATAATAAGCGTCTTTTCGCTAACAACCGCATACTATACTGAAAATAAACAAATAATAGTGCAAAAAAATCAATTTAAAATTAAACAAAATGCGAACGCAGTTGAAACATTAATCTTAGAAATTTTCGCGATAGCATAAAATAATTTGCGACAAATTGGACTGTTGTTGTTGTTGGAGGTGGTGGTGGTGGTGCGGTGGTGTTATCTAGCACAGTGGGACTAGGCGCAGTGTGTCCACTAAAAGCTGCAGCACTGTTAATTGGATTAGGCCCAAATATCGAGGTACTTGGCAACCCGAGTCTCACTTGTTATTGTGAAAGAGTTGACATTAACTGTGTAAGGATAGAGAGAGAGAAGGAGAAAGGGTGAGGGTGTGAGGAAGAGAGAGAGAAAGAGAGCGAAAGAGATGGCCACCACACAGCAATATTCATTGCGCTGGAACAACTATTTGCGGCATTTGACCTATTCATTGGATAATCACAGACTAAACGATGATTTTGTTGATGTTAGCCTCTGTGTCGATGGTCGGAAGATCAAGGCCCACAAGGTGGTGTTATCCTCATGCTCATCATACTTTAAAGAGATATTCAAAGAGAATCCACATCCACATCCTGTCATTATATTTAAGTTTATCAAATTCGAAGATCTCAACTCGATAGTCGAGTTCATGTACCAGGTGAGTAGTGAGTGTTTTTACATTTTTGAAAATACCATAATTAATAAATTGATTGTTCATTGAAATAGGGCGAAGTGAATGTGCAACAAGAGGCGTTGCAATCATTTTTGCAAACAGCCGAATTACTTGCCGTGCAGGGTTTAACCGCCGAGGAGAAGGAGAAGCCGCAGTTGCCGGTGGCGCCACTGATAAGTGAACACAAGCTCATCAAGACGATACCCAGCACAATACGTGCCGTCAATGAGCAGCAGCAACAGCAGCAACATCATCACCAGCAGCAACAGCAGCAGCAGCAGGTGGCTGTGGCAAGTGTCGCCCAGGCGCAGAGTGCAACACAAACCATCGAAATACCAACGGCTACGCTGTTGCAGGCAACGGCAACGCAGGTTCAAACGCAAGTTGCTGCTGTTGCGGCGGCACAGTTGCAAGTGCAACAAAACCAACAACAACAACAGCAGCATCATCATGTACAAAGCACTCAAATACAACACATTCAGGTTCAGGCAGCACCGCCACAACAACAACAACAACAGCAGCAGCAGCAACAACAACAACAACAGCCACAACAGCAGCAGGTGGCAGCGCAGGCGCAACACCTTACGATCACAAATACGGTATCGTTGCCAACGGCGAATAGCGTGAAGAAACGTAAAATCACATTCTCGGATGATGATGACAACATCTACACCACCGAAACGGTCGACTATGCCGTAAAGGACGAACAGACCATTGTGAAAAGTAAGTTGATACCACGTCAAAATTGCTCACTTGCTTAAAGAATGTCAGAGCTAAAAAAAACTCGATTTTTAAGCAAATTATGCAGAAATGTTCGTAATGTTCTAATGATGAATTTACACTAGTTGACAAGTACGTACATTTATATGTCAACTTGTCAATCGAAAATGTGTTAATACTGAACAACTTGGTCAACTCCATGGAAATAATGCGTTGACTCTGGTGGGCAATAGTTGACTTTGCTCAAATTGACACTATATGAAATAGTGTAATTCCATAAATAAAATGAGTTGTATTCCGTTGAAATTTTGGACATTATCATGAAAACTTTCAATCAAAGCTGCAAACCTCCAAAACAGTAACTGTGAAATCCAATTGTTCATAAATCATTAACATTGCTGAACCGGTTCAAATCCCGTTTTTAAACTAGATAAGCTTTATAGATAGTGTTGGCTAAAGATCGCTCGTTTGGGTGAACATGTTCACTTGTTCTTTTTTAACAGAAGAGTCAACTCACTCTTATGGCTCACTTGCTCACTCTCATTGCTCAGTTGCTCTCTTGTTCACTGCTCATGAGCCCACATGATTCTTAACGAGTTAACAAGCTACTACACGTTACATATCAATTCAAATGTTGTATTTAAAGATTAATATATAACAAAATGAAAAATATAAGTTTTAAAATAATAATGAAGAGAGTAAGCTGAGCCAACATGCGCAAGTGAGCCAAAAAGAACAAGAGAGTTAGCTGAGCAAGTGAGCCAAAATGAGCAATAAGGAAAGAGCTTGTTCACTCGCACATATTAGGGAACAACTCTTTTTGGCTCACTCACTCATGAGCAACCCAACACTATTTATAGACTTTATTTAAGATTTATTGTTACTGTATACCCTATACAGGTGCGAACCGCTTTTGAACCTTTTTTTCGTTGAAGTTTGTTGCAACAAAAAAAAAAAAATTTAGTTCCTTTACATGCTATTGGTACTCTGTACCGCGGCACTAGGTCTGTAACGGTTCGAGAACCGTTACGGCACCAGCTTATTCGCTGTATTATTTTGATATCCAAGAAAGCAACAGTTGATAGAGGTCCGAATCTGTATTGAAGAGTCCTTCACACCATTTATACTCAAAATTCCAACAAATTCAGTAACCAACCTCTTTAATAGCCCATGAAACCACTTCTATATATTAGCTCTTCAGCTGACCTATGACTCCGATTTCAAATGAACCACTGGCAAATCGATTTGTGAACCGTTTCTAATCAAAGATTGAACCTAAAAACTAAACTAACTTTGTGTTTGTCCTTAAACTGTTATTTAACCTGCTCATCTTTGTATACCTGCAGCTGCTGAGATGACATTTCTGCGAGGTGCCGTCAAAATGGATATACCAGATTATATAGTCAGTGAGGTGGACGATCGTTTGTCGGACGGCGCCACGCCACAAACGTCACAGGATGCCACCACAGGTGCCGCACAGACTGTTGCACAATACTCATCCGAATACGAGATCCTAACTGAGTCTGAAATCGAGGAGAAATATCAAGCTGATCCCGATAATGCTGAAATTGCCATCGAAATGAGTGAGTTGAATACTTTGAACACTTAAGAGCAATAAAAACCATTGTGTTCTTGTTTCTTATTATAGCACGATTGCTGGGCACGGCGAGTGGTACCACCACCACAACCACCGCCCAGGCAGTGCTGGAAGATGGTAGTGCCACGGCGACGGGTGCCACAACAACAGTTTCAGTGACGCCTGTGAAAACGGATAATAAAGCCAGCGGTACGAATGGTGAGTCCACCTCATTTTCAACACTTAAGTGATCGAAATTAGATCAGAGTTAACGAAGTCTCATTAAAAGAGATTTAGTTCTGGTTAAAAATTCTCAACTGATCTACGCCCAATCTATTTAAAGTACGTAGTACGTACTAGAGGTCTGCATAATTACATTCAAAAGGCCAAATGAATCATTCAATCTGAAAATGGTTACACGTTTTTTTGCACAGTTTCGAATGAATGCCAGTGAATGTTGTATTAGTAACCGTATTGACACCTAATGTATTCATTTACTCATACATTGTACAACTTTGAATATATTTGAGTCCAGAACACTATTCTATAGTACTGTGGAGCTAGAAAAGAATACATTCTCTAAAAGAGACCATTTTTTAATCTTATCAATGTTTGCATTTTAAACTTTTCCCAATTATGTTTTAAACTTTGGAGATATTTCGACTATACTTAATAAATAAATCCGAATTTGCATTACTTTTTAAACAAAGTATTTCCAGATAAAGTTGATGATGAGAGAACAAAATTTCAAGTTAATCTTAACTGCAACTCTATCAGCAGGATGAGAAATCGGTCTTAATAAACTTTATTTACAATGCATCTTTCAATAACGTCCTAATGTCCTTTAATGTCAGTCCCAATGTGTAAATACTATAATATAGAATATCCATGCCTTAAGGTAATCGAAAGTATTCCAAACATTTTTTAGACTTGTGCAGACTTGATTATTAAGTAATTCAATTGTATTCTTAATGTAGTTTATTTATAATTAAATACTTGTATTAAATAATTTAATATGTACGGAGTTGTTTTTGATTTATGCTAGACTTTGATTTCAACAATTGATTTATAAATTATTAACTAACCGAATTAATTTAGTTTGTTTGCAAATGATTTGATTAACCATATAATTATGTATAGAATATTGGATATGCCTGTTATATTATTTATTTATTATATGTATGTATATTACTTATTATTGCTTTTGTTTTCTTGGCGTCGAATATGTCTCCAAAGTGTTTGTTAATACAGTTTATAATGATGTTTAGAAAAATGTAATGAAGGCCCCAAAAACCAAACAGAAATGGGACAAAGATATGAGAAAAGAAATTAGGTAGATTAGATGGATGAGTCGAAAATAGTGAACTCACGAAAGAAGGGGTTCACAATCAGATTCAGATAATTGTATAATTTGTCCTAATTTTCTGTATATTTTTAGATTCACCCAATAATAAATGGACAGAATGTCAGTTTTGCAAAATGGTTATTACCACGGTGAATCTTTGGAGACATATTCGCACCCAACACACGCCCCAACCGCCGCGCAAATGTGAGCTCTGCAATAAGAATTTCAAAAATAAATACAGCCTTCGAGAGCACATACGCATCTCCCATGAGCAAAAGGTCGCCATCAAAACGGAAAACTGATGGACGATCTTTCAAGTGCAGCACGGTGTCAATTGAATCAATCAACTAATCCACGCGTCACGATGTTACGATGGAGAGAGAGACAACACTAGCTGGCAGCACACTACACACCCTTACTCAAGAAAGAGACAGTCGATGACAGAGAAAGAGAGAGAACGAGAGGAAGGAGAGCGAACTAGAACATTACGTCCAAAATAAAAAAAAGCACTTACATAATGTTAGCAAATGCAAAGAAAATGTTGGAAAAATACTAAATTACACATACACACACACACATATATATATATATATATATATACACACACACACACACACTTTTCCAGTAATTAGCATATACATTACCACCACTGAGCGTCCAATTGTTTTAACCAGATTCCCACAACAAATATGTATATTCATCATATTGAAAGCTAATTTGTTCTTTCAAAACTATTGTTTCCTAAATGTTGAAACAGACCTCTGAATATATGTATGTGTGTGTGTTTATCTATGTGTCTAGAAACAAAAGTTTGTAATTTGTAAGCAAAGGAAAAAATGATCAAAAAAAACAAAGCTATTGTCAGTCGAGTCAAGCAGTTAGTGGAGCTGGTATATCCCATGTTGACCACGCCATGTCATCTATATATGGCTATACATATATATAAATTTGGATCTGTCAAAATCCCAATCCGTTTTTGAAAAATGAAAAGAAATGAAACGTAAATACTTGATTAAATGTATGATTGCATTGTATTTTAGTTGATTAGTTAGCGAAAGTGCGTCCCATACATCACGAATTGTACATACTACTTATATAGTACTAAATCTTTAATCTTTAAGCTTAAACTTAAACTATATTAACTATATATGAATTGTATTTAGCTATTATTTAAACTCTTTAGAGCTAGACCCAAAGCCAGAGCAGGCCGTCAGTTCCAAGCTACAGTCGCTTATGTTTGTATTTATGTATGTTGCTCAACACACAAACACTACACACACACTCACACACAACTTGTACAAATTTGAAATATGTTGTGCCTGCGAATTGTGAAAAGCGTTAAGCAATTATGTAAACACAGGCTGAGTTAAGGCAAACAATTGTATATTATTCTTATTCTATTTTAGTTTATAAAACTTGCCTCGTTCACATTTCCAAACATCCCCTCCCTCCTTTTCCTTCTTTTCGACATTTAGTTAGTATAACATTTTAAATGTAAGCTCAAAATTCAACTTTCATATATAACTTGATATTTATATAGTGTATATATATTTTTTTTAAGAAACGCTGCAAAAATATATAAAGTATAATCTACTATACATGAAATGTACCAACAATACCCATACAAAAATCCTCCTCTCTCTTCACAAACCCCCCTCCTTACAATCACACACAACCACACACACACACAGACACATTCACACATACTAAAGATACTATATATAAATACTTAGTTAATTGAAAGGCTAATTCTTAAATGAACAACTCATACGTATTATATATATATATACTATATATATACCAGATATATATTTACATATATCGTATTGATTACAACAAGTTTGATGTCATGATGTACTACAATAAACCAAGAAACAATAAAACGATAGAGAACACATATAAATATACAAATAAAGTCCAGTAATATGAACAACATGTTATCTTCGGTCTATTCGAAGTTCAAATACTCTTGCAGACAATCTGATATGCTTAGTATATGTTATACGATAGACGCTGAAAATATATGTATATATTATTTATGTATATCTACATTTATAAAACAATTAAATATTTGTTGTAAATTAGTCAAGGTATTCATTATTACCATTAAAAATAGTTTCCAACACTGGGATTTCCATAAATGTCCCATCGAGCTGGTCTTTGCAAGGGTATTTCGAGAATTTTTGTAATTAAAATTGAGAAAGCATTATTAACATTTTGTGTGTACCACACCCCCCTCCCCCGTATATATTTGTGTAATGTAAACCAAACCAGAAAACATAGGTACATCAAACAAAAAGAGAACCAAATATGTGTACATACTATTAAAGAAATTAAAAAAAAAACAAACATGAAAAGATTATGAAAATATGTATGTAAGAAAGAAACTAAGAGAAATGTTTGAATATACTTCATCTTTTTTGAAAGCAAAGAAGAGGATTGCAAATTGAAATGAAATTAAATCAAATACACGTAATAAAAGCCAAGAACTATACGTATTTCCAGCTTAATGAAAAATTGATCTTTTATTTATGTTACATACCATACATATACATAGTTATTCCAAGATATTCCAAGATATATAATTATACAGTATATTAAATGAATCCATTTTTTTAATTGCTTTTCAGTTGATGACACTTCATCAGCGCCTACCTCAGGATCGGCTGTGGAGGAGACTGCCACGATTGCAGTTCCCTTGATCTGTAGCTTTTGTAAACGCCGTTTGCAATCGATGAATGCCTTAAGACGTCACATTGCCTCCAGGCACTCGGAGATTCAGAGCAAGGAGCACGAGTGTTTTATTTGCATGAAGAACTTCAAGACAAAATGGTCACTGTCCACTCATAATTCGCGTTTCCATCGGGATGCGCGACTGAGCAAGGAACTGACCAAAATAGAGTTTGTCGATCATCCGTTGAATTGAGCTCGGAAAAGGGAGAGAGACTGATTCTGAGATTTGGCCATTCAAATAGTTTATGTTTATATTGTTAGATCAATTTAATATGTGTAGTCTTTGTCATGTGTTTCCACTTCATACTTTAAAATTATGTTTTATGTGTTCACTTTCCAGTTCGCATTTTGTTTTCAAATTGGTTTGTTAATTTTGTAACTAAATGTAAAGTCAATGTCAATGTTAAATTTATATTTTAAACGTGTTCCCTTTCACGTTTCCGAAAGTAAAGTCTCATTGCCATTCAATATTTATTTTAATGCAAACTGAGCTCTCATTTCTACAAACATTTTCAATTGTATGTATGTATATACTTATAGTTTTTTAACTTTGCATCAGAGATTTTAATATTCTCGAATATTTACCACTTAGATAGCTGTAAAATAGTTGTGTTCTCACTTTTATTTCCACAGAAGTTTGAGATTTCTTCGGTTTTTGTTTTTGTCTTAATGTAAATACGACAAAGTTAACTACAGTTTTTAAATAGAGTTTAGAAAACAAAAAAGGACAACTTTTAGGAAAAGCCAAGAATCAATACAAATGAAAATACGTTTGGAGTTTTCCTACACCTTTCTTACAATGGGGACATTCAGCAGGTAATTCTGATCACCAATCATGATACCTGATTAATACTTTTTACATTCAGCAGGAAATTTGCCACAATCAGAAACGTCAAATTTTGGTATCGGTATCACAAAAAATGTATCGTACAAATAGTGTGATACCTGGTACTGAATACTGATACTTCTAGATTTTTCAAGACGTAGTAGGCTGATTTAAATAAAAAGTTGTCATATAGTAGGCGGATCTGTACAAAAAGTATCATGTCCATTCAGCAGGTACTGTTTAATGATCAATCACAAACAAAGGAGCGATTACTGATTGAATTATCTGCTGAATGCCCCCAATAAGTTCCATTCGAAAATTATTGATATCCCAAATATTCCAGAAAAACTACAAATACATTTTGTAAAACTCGAAGTTAAATATTATAGTAAAATTCAAAAGAAATCAATTTTTGGGTGTGAATCGATATAATCGTTTTTGAGTGGAATTTTGCACTTCATCCGTTGTCTGGATCGTTTTGAATTATTTGATTTCAATATGAGATTCGGAAACGCAAGTTGAGATCATTTTTTTTTATTCTTAGAGTTAACTAATTGTGTGGATGAGGAATCCAAGGATTCTGCTACAAAGGATGCGTTCTAAGAGTGATTTGGACCATCAGATATTTATCATAGTTGAATGACAAACGCAAACAAATTTTAGTTGTAGTTACAGTTGTACCTAAATAAAATGGACCACTTGATGTATAGAAAACAACAGTCGTTAATTTTGTTATTGGGAAAAGCGAAATACGGAAAGAATTGAAACAAATGTTTAAATTTATGGAAAGTATTTTACTTTCATTTAATAACTAAAAAAATATAAACATGAATTTAGATATCTGAGATGCCTGTGGAATCGATTCATCCGCAGATCTACTGAGAATTTACAAACCAATTTCGAGTAAGGAATACAAAAGAAAATTTTGGGTTAAAGACAAAAAGGGTCAATCTACAGAGTCTTTTGACCCGGCAAGGGGAAGGTGCTGCTGAATTTGATGACGGAGGAGTGCAGCTCCTCGACCTTCTTCTTAATCTGCGCATTCTCCTGCAGAATCTTCACATAGTCAACCATCTTGGGGCTGCCCGCCACCTTGACAGCTTCGGCGGCAATTTTAAGCGCCGCATCGATAAACTTGACAACCTGCTCGATGTCCTTCTCCAGAAGACCACGTGTGGTCAAAGCTGGCGTGCCCAGACGAATACCAGAAGGATTCAACGCAGACTTGTCGCCAGGCACAGTATTCTTGTTACAGGCAATGCCTACCTCTTCAAGAATAAGTTCAGCCTTGGCACCAGTCAGCCCAGTGTTGCGTACATCGACCAGCACGAGATGGACATCGGTGCCGCCGGTGGCCACCTTATATCCCAAATCGACGAGACCCTTGCACAAGGTCTTGGCGTTTTTGATGACCTGTGATTGATACGTCTTGAATTCCGGTGATTTGGCCTGTTTAAAGGCAGTGGCAATACCAGCAATAGCATTGTTATGCGGTCCACCCTGCAACGCGGGGAAGACAGCCTGATTGATGCGATCCTCCAGATCGTACATGACCTTGTCGCCATTGGCTTTGGTTGAGCGCACACCCTTGCGGAAGAAGATGACGCCGGCACGGGGACCACGCAACGTCTTGTGCGTTGTGGTTGTCACAATATCGGCATACTCAAACGGTGAGGGTATCTGCTCGGCGGCAACCAAGCCAGCCACATGAGCCATATCAGCCATCAGATAAGCACCAACATCATCACAGATCTGACGGAAGCGTGCATAGTCCAACAATCTCGAATAGCAAGAGATGCCCGCAATGATAATCTGAGGTCGGAATGTTTTGGCAGCCTCCGCTAGCTTGTCATAGTCGATGATGCCCGTCTCTGGATCTACCTTGTAGGGCATGCTCTCAAAGAATATCGATGTCGCTGAAATCTTTTTGGTGGCAGTGAAGAATCCATGCGTCAAATGGCCACCATCGGGCAGATCCAAGCCCATAATACGATCATGTGGACGCAGTACGCCGGTATAGGCTGCCAGATTGGCCGGAGAGCCCGAATATGGCTGCACATTGACGCCCCAATTGCTCTCGTCCAGATTAAAGAGCTTCAAGCCACGGCTCTGAGCCAAGCATTCAATCTGGTCAATGAACTCATTGCCGCCATAGTAGCTGCAGGGGAAGAAAGAAAAGAAATTTTACTATAAGCATACAAAGATTCTGCATATAAGTCACATTAAAGCTTAAAACAAGTTTAATCCTAAAGCTTACCGCTTGCCTGGGTAACCCTCAGAGTATTTGTTGGTCAGACACGAGCCCAAGGTTTCCAATACCGCCAACGAGGTAAAGTTCTCGCTTGCAATCATCTCAAGACCCTCAATCTGACGTTGCTTCTCCTTCTTAATGATCGCAGCGAGCTCGGGATCGCTCTCCACCAATGTTGCCTGCAGCATTTTTTGGTCTGCCATTTTCTACAAAAGTTGGTATCACGTAATCGATGGAATTATGTCAATTAATATTATCAATAATGATGAAGCTTTAAAGCTATCCCTGTTGCGATCAGGGCAACGATCGTCACTGCACTGAGTTGCAATTGTGGCGATCGTGTGCTGTTTATGAGTTCGAATCGAGTTGTTTGCATATTTTCTAACTACTCAAATGGGTTCAATAGGTTCACAAAAACATTGGAAATATATTGATAAGCCGATAAGACGACTGACGCTATTAATGGGCCGGCAACGGGAAACGTTCCTTCATTCCCGGCCCTATCGCTGCTTGACGATTTCAGGCTCATCTAACGTACACGATTGATGGAAAGCAACCTACTCCTGTGTTTGGCCGATAAGATTACGATGAACACAATCTGGGCGTGTGCAGTTCGACTTAAGATCTCTACCTACTACATACATATGTAGTATATGTATTACTATATCTATCGAGATAACGCCAGATCATTGGGAAAGAGACCCCCTGTGGGCTGCATCTATTTGCGTTTGCTCTAATCACGATTTCAAGTGTCGAAAGTTCAAGTTATGGCAACCGATAGGAGTCTGCTGGTGGGCCCCCTCACAACAGTAGTAAGGTCGTCGGAGATGTCAGTTTCTTATCAAAAGAAATTACTCGAAGATCTATATATTTATAGTTTTTAAAAATAAAAAATAACTTTTCCTAACAGAAAACAGTTGACATAACCTCAAATATGCTCAAACATCAAAGAAAACTTACTAAATTTGGAAGAACTCTGCTATTCTTTTGTTAGGCTGTACAATTATTATTTAAATTACTGAATTAGTTGAATAAAACATTTTAATAGAAGAGCTGATCGTTCCAATGACAGCTATATGATATAGTGCTTTGATTTAATCAAATCTGGCGGAAATATGGGAAACAGATGGCTATATATAAATATAATATAATATGATCGACTACTGGAGGATTAAAATAAATTATAAATTTTAGTGACATGAACAAAAATTAATTTTTTTTATTTGCACAAAAAATTCCTTTTCTTTGTTTTAATTTTATTATCTTGGTTTTTCGTCCAAAATACATTAATATGGCTTCTGCGAAATGCGCATAAAAATGCAAACGCAATATGAAAATTGATTTAACGATCATTGCCAGACAAAAGAAAAACAAACAAATCCAAATGGGTGGGGAGACGTTGCCGTCAACGGCGGCGTCGACGTCGTTTTCAGCCAAGTAGCCAAGTGCACAATTTGCAAGTTGAGATCGAAAGATAAATGAGAGATCAGGAAACTTTTGTGTAGGCATAAATCAACTAAGCACGAAATGAACTGAGGCGTTCTTTCAAGGTCAGCTTGATAGCCACGCGCTCTCCACACGAAGCCGAACAACAACAAAAAACTACAACAACAACAGGGTAAAAGCACAACTAGAAAACAACGTGTTGCTGGCAAAGTTAAAAAGAGAGCGAGAGAGCAAGAGAGCAGTTACACTTGTTTCACTCAAAAAATATACACTTGTAAGCCTGATCAATGCAATAGTAAATAATTTGCATATATATTGCTTAATAAGAATAAAATGTAGATTTACTTTTTTCTTCTACGCACTTACCACGCCTGAGTCTGAATTGTGTCTGATCGCGACCGGCGCCGATAGCGATTTTGTTGCTGCCGCCGACATTGACGGCGAAAACTTCACTGTAGACATCGTTACGGCGAAGTTGGTGCGCGGTTGCTTTTTGGACAAACAGCTGTAAGCTCTCATAACAGTGTTATGTTTGTGAGAGATCGTTGCATATATGCACCGTTGCAGCTTATGGGGCAAGTCGGCGGCGGCGGCTGATCGTATATGTTGCATGATGTAGATGATGTGTGTAACTGAAATTCTGCGCAGATATCTTCTTATGCCGCGTCTGGCGTACGGATGTATACTAGCAAGAAATTTGTGGGCCGTTTAAATTCACATCGCTTGGCGCTGATACCCTTTGACCTGCATTTTCTTTGATAAGCGACAGACTGCGGTTTCTCACAAATTGTTGTTTACTTGCCTCTCAAACAGTACCGGCCTTTCCGCTGTCTGAAGTCAGCTGTTTAAAAACTTATCGATAGCCCAAATCTTTACATTTATAGACTTTACATATAAATTTACTAAAGAAAAGACTGACACAAAATATTTAGATAAATATGAATTTAAAAAATAATCTATCTCATCTGTAGACTACTTAAAACGCATTTCAAATGCTATACTCGATTGTTGTTATCGATAAGTTCAACTTACAACTCTGAAAAAAAGTATTGAGAGTTACGCCATCTCATGGGAAAAAATACCAAGCAATTTCCTGGGTACGCCATCTCACAGGAAATAATAATAAATGTATTACCCTGAACGCCATATAATAGGAAATGTTTTTGGTGTGAAATTTAAACTGTTGAAACTGCTCAGTTGTTTTTGAACTGTTAAGCCGGTCGGTTGGTAGTCGCTTATAAGAACGTAGTTGAGTAAACAGAATACGTCATTAACCGTTAGCAAGACGCTTCAATGAAAAAAGCGCGCGCTGCACGTTTTTATATTGCAGCATTGTTAATTTTTTTTAGTTATTTAACTTTGTTAAAACAAAAAACCATAAGAGCTAAATAAGTGCAAACCACAAAATGAATAAATGAATTTCAAAAAGAACTCCATACCGCGTTTGAAACAAAAGAAGTAAAGAAACAGAAAACAATAATAATACCGCGGAAAGTCGTAAAGAAAGGTGAGAAATCCAAATTATTTATTTGTTGTGCTAAAAAGCAAACCCAAAATAACAATAAAAACAACAACAACTAATGCAGGAAAGTGGAATTTTATTTTTAGCCAAAAAGTTTTGTTTGTGGTTTCTGTTTACTTTTTGTGTTTTTTAATAATTGTATGCATAATTGCTTGTTTTTGTTGCTGTTTGACTTGCCTTATTTTTTGTGTTTTTTGTTTTTGTTTTTTATTTTTGTTTTTGTTTTGTTGGTTTTTGACAAAAAATAAAGTATTACGATAAAATTCCGTTGTTCTCGACAGAAGGCTTCCGGGTTTCTTGACTTTGCCAGTTGTTTTTTATTGTTCAAATTGAAATTGACATAAATAATATTTGAAAAAATAAAACATATATATGCGTATATTTTGTTATAAACAATTAATTTTTGTTTGCAAGTGCACAGGAAGTGGCAAAAAAAAAACAGAATAAACCACATTTTTAAGTAAATTTCATAAAAAAATGTGCAGAACAGCAAAAAATAAAATAAAAACTCGTGAAAGAAAAAACAGAACAAAAGGAAGTAGATTACAAAAAAAATTGTATGTTGTTTTTTTAATATATTTTTTCTGTTCACTTGGTAATTAATTTTTTTTGCTAACCTTTTGATATTATTCGTGCATGCCTCTTGTGTTGTTGTTGTTATTTTTTGTTTGTGTTTTTGTTTTGTGCGGCACTGTCAATTAAAGAGAGAGAGAGAGAGAGAGAGATGGGGAGTCCATAAGCTTAGCAATTTCCGCCTTTCCCGCAAAATGATCCAAGCAATTTGCAATTGACTTTTTTCTTTGTTATTGCTGGCTCATTTTTTGTTGCTGTTATTTTTTTTTTACAACTTTAACTTTAATTATACAAATACGAACAACAACAAAAAAGTAAAAAAAAAATATATTGAGAGGAAAAAGGCAACACGCAAAATTAAAATTGCAAATTGCCGTGGCGGCACTGCCAACGCTGTTGTTGTCAGTTGTGCCGTTTGTTTTCATCCGTTGCTTTATTAGTTTTTTGTTTTCATAACGACATTCGTATGCGCAGCGTCCCACTGTCCGCATTTGACGCAGCGGCATCTCCCAGATCCAACCGCAAGTGTGTGTGTGTGTGTGGGAGAGTTTGTCTGCATGCGTGTGTGTAAGCGCGCACTTAGCGCACACTAACAAACACACACACATAGACTTCAATTACAAGTTGGCTCTCTGAATTTCAAGTTCATCCAACGCTGAAAACAAAATAACAACAACGTCTTGGAGAGAGAGGCACAACAACAATAGTCATAGCGTAGAGTTGGTGTGAGCTGATTGCTGTTGTTGTTGTTATTGTTGTTGTCGTCGATAAATTTGGCAAACTTTGAACAAATTTGTTTTGCCAAAAAGGAGGCCACACAAATGTTTAAGCGTAATTGTGTAAAATAATAATTGAATATACTCTAACTCAACCGGGTATATCGAAGCAAAACTCAAAGTTGCTCAACCTGAAATCTTCTAAGTATTTATGTATTTAAATACGACATAAATATACATATTCGTCTGTTTATTCGCCTCTTTAATCGCAAAGTACACGCAAACATTTATCAAAAGTTTTTTCTGTTCTTGTATTCAAAAAATAATCTTTTCATTTTGTGGCTTACGCATTTTTCATTTCTCTTATTTCCCAATGTACATACATGTACATATATATGTATCTATGTATGTGTGTAGATAATATTTGTTTACATCTGAATTTCTATACATAACACAAATAAAAAACGTGGAGCTTCTTCAGTTTCATATTTGAGTCATAAACTTTATGATCTACTGAAATTCGAGTGGGCAAATTGTAAAAGTTTCAGCAAAATATGATAAAAAAAAATAAAACAAAAAACAACAAACTTTAATGTAAATTCCCCTGAATTGCGGTTTTCTTTTTTGGGTTTCGGGGCAATTTTTGTGCGTATCAGAGTCAATGTTTTGTTATGATATTTTTATTTCCTTACCTTCCCCTCCTCCCCTCAATGCCACTCTCATTCTCTCTGATATCAGCGCATATTTATAATTAAAAAAATGTAAGCAGAGACAACAAATCACAGACGAAAAAACAGAAACAAAATCAACAAAAGCAAAACAAATGCACAAATAGAAGAACTACAAACATATCTATAAATTAATATTATACATACATACAAATCTTATATATGTATATACATATATGTATATAATATAATGTATGTGAGATCTCTGTGTACTCTAGGAAAAAAGTCAATAAAAAACTACAAACACGTTAGGCAAATTTTGCTGATAACTTTTAAGCAAAAAAGTCAAGCAAATGTAATGTTACCGATTGCGAGCGACTATTTAATACCCTGTAGAAACAAAATAAAAGTTAAAGTTAAAAGTTAACTAGCAATATATACAAAATGAGATTTTTAAACAATGTTTAAATTTGTATACTGTTTTTAAATGTAATTTAATATTTTAGTCCGAGCTTAAATAGTTATTAACTCGGAACTAAATCATCATAAATTAATAATTCTGTAATATACTCACTTGTAAACTTTCCTAACAATAATATTCACTTATCTTACAATTAGATACGAATCTCATAACAAGCTTGTAGAGGATTTTATATATTTAAGATTAAAAATGCTTTTTAGACTGGACTCACTCTTTTTTTTGTCATGTTACATAACTAGGTAAGATTGTTATGTACCCTTTGACTAATTTTATAGTAACAGGGTATGGAAATGCGCAAAAAGTAGCAACAAATGAAAATTAAAGTAGATGCATAAGCAGAGAATAAAAATAATATTGGAGCAAAAGTCTAAAATCTAAATTTTTGTCTCAGTTTGCCATAGATAAAAACTATTTCCGTTGAATAAAAGCAAAGTAAACAAGAAAATAGAATTCTTATCAGAAGAAAGAATAGAAGCTTCAAATATTATCAACTTTGTCACACACTTGAAAATTGAAATTTGAATAATTGAATACAATTTGAAATTCACAATATTGAGATAAGGTATTTAGTTATATTGTGTTTTAATATATTAACACATACATATCTTTATATAGTCTGATTCAAGAAGTGATGATGAATTATTTTCAAGATAATCAATACAAAAAACTTTGCAAACAGTTTATGTGGTTTTTCTTTCTCTGTAAAGGATTCCCTTCGTTTATATACATATGTTTGGGTTTAGCAAAATATTTATGATATTATTTATTTTGTAATACGAGTCGAATTTTCCGCACTTTGTAAAGTTAGGTTGAAGAAGTTTATTTCGTAGATCTTAAAAAATCTTGATCGAATGAAAACTCAATACAGCTTCCTTTCAATTTCCGCCCAGGTGGTTGCGTCACAGAAAACGGAAGGCAATGTTGATTAGCAATCAGTTGGGACAAACAATTTTATATATACACTATATGTATATAGATAGATATATTGGGAAAGAAGAAGAAGAGATGATGAAGGAATAACACAAATAAGCATAAATTGAAAAGATGTAAAATTGTTGGAGTCGCAGCGTGATTAGGACAACGTTATGCTTGGAACACTATAGAAATCAGGGCTAACTGGCAATAAGTCGATGACTGTTGTTGGCTACCAAGAAAAAACAAGACAGATAGAAAGCAAGGAGGGAAAAGAAATGAAATTGGTATATACATACATATATATGTAAGTATGTATGTATGTATGTATGTATAAAGAAGAAAAAGAAAATATTAAAACATGGCAAACATCGCCAGCAAAATAAAGTCGAGCAAAAAGCATTTAATTTATTTACCCTGCCCCACTGTATGAAATCCCTTCCTACCCATAGTAGCTATCCAAGTTATGTACGTCCTGAGTCCTTTGCCTGCTCCCCCTCCCGACCATCCCTCCCCCACCACCCTAAACCTTACCAACATGCCATTGTCCCATCGTCGTCGCATCAAGGCAAAAAAAAAGACTTCTCGTTTTACTGTTGCTCGGTTTTTGCCTTTTTGGCGCGGCCAGAAAACTACTACAAAAACAAAAGCAACAAAAAAAAATATAGGAAAAAAATGAGAAAGAAGAGAAACCAAACTGAAACTGAACTTTACATCAGGCATGCAAAAGGGAAGACGCAAAAAGGAACAACAGCAAAAAACTTCATTTATACTTTGCACTGAACAAAATAACAAGTGGCCAGCGCCAGCGTTGAGTTTACTGCTTGTTATCTACATACCCTGTAAAAATGTTGAACATGTTTGAGCTATTGGACATACTGTACTATACCTATTATACAACAATCACGTAGCAGAAATGTAATGACAACTTAAGAGGTAAATAGGGAAAAATAAAGATCGAATTATGATCTACTTTTATTATAACGTACATTTGTCTTTTACAACTGTAAATTTACTATAATAACATTAAATTCATTTAATATACATATATATAAGTATCTATATATTACAATAATCGACCTTAATTTTGATTTGAAATTAATATTTGGATTTTAACAGTTTCCATATTGATACTCAATATTAAAAGAAGTCATGATAAAATTAAAGGATTGGCATTAAATATGTTGAAATATAGTAGATACACATGGTGATAAATACGGAATATTCTTATTATTATGCATTGTGTATATTACAAGTATATATATGTATATTATATATACTTATGTATATACACATTATCATTTGTTGCGATATTCACACTTTGTACTTTGACAAAATATTCCAAGAGAGTATAAAATAGTCGCTCCTTCTAGGAATATTAAGATGCCTTTTTTTACGGTTTTGTTTTTATGTGTAGGTAGGGGAGTGTTTTTTGTTGAGTTTTTTACTATCATATCTTATATAATATATATGTATGTATGTACTGATATATACAAACATATCATATGCATGCATGTGATGTATGTATGTATGTACAATGTACATTGTACATATGCGTGTGTGTGTGAGGGTGTGTAACCCACACCCACATAAAA
Source organism: Drosophila neotestacea (assembly GCA_035044365.1). Taxonomy (NCBI): domain Eukaryota; kingdom Metazoa; phylum Arthropoda; class Insecta; order Diptera; family Drosophilidae; genus Drosophila; species Drosophila neotestacea. Next base: position 120,764 of record JAWNMD010000590.1, read on the forward strand.
AAAGAGCCATGCATGCACAGACCTGCATATTACCAAATGAGTAAATCACTTGCCATGGAACACATCTCAATATTCCCGTTAGTTAGTTTTTTCTATCTTTCCCCTTTTCGGGGAGGAGTTAAGGTGATAAGTTGATTTCGGCATTGCGACATTTTCTCGGACAAAATTGAACAATGTTTTCATTTTCTTTCTTTGAAGAAAATATCCAATGAATTACAAAGTAGTCATAAAAAAAAGCGGTACAAAAATAAAGAACGAAACACAATTAACCAAAGAACTGTCGCAGTTACTCTTTTCAATCAGTCCTGGTAAAAGATAAACCTTCGAGCTTTCAAAACCCCAGAGACTCTTCCTTTGCTGATAACAGTCACTACTGATAAACTTCAATATTTTCAATTAACCATTCATGCATGTTTTGACTATTGTAATGGTATTGCAATCACAAAATATCTGCAGTACTTCTTATTCTATAGTTCACACATACATACAGTCTGTCAAGAAACACTTTACACACTGAAAATTAAATTTATTTTTTACTTTCGATACGAAAATAACAGTCTTATATTCCATTTAATCAATATTTTTAATGCATAACTATTTAATAACAAGTATTAAGTGAATTCGTGAAAAAAAATAGCAGAACTATGAATAGGTAGCTTAAAAAACAACAAAAACTATGATTACTCATTTTTGACACTGTCAAGAAACTCTTTACACTTTTTGTTTTGCGAGTTTTGTTTTGTTCTCATTCTTTGACAAAACGGTGCTTTACCGTTAACTATGGCTTTTTAAAGTAATTTTGGGTCGTAGATTCCAAAAATGTTAATCTTTTTCATGTCCGAGCAATAGTTTTCGAGATAAAAATGGCAAGTTTTACAGGTAAAAAGCTTAATTTTTCTTTTTTAATTTAAAAAATTATATAAAAATTTAAAAAAAATATTTTTTGTCAAAGCGTTTATATTTTTGTCTACGACATTTTAAACAGTAGTTTGAACCAAATCGGACAACAATTACAGAAGCTTCACATATAAACAATTCAAAGATACAATTGTCAATACAAAATTGTATGAAGCTCCATACGATTTTGCAACGCGAAGTATGAGGAAAAATTGTTTATATGTGAAGCTTCTGTAATTGTTGTCCGATTTGGTTCAAACTACTTTTAAAATGATCGTAGACGAAATAGCTTTAAACGCTTTGACAAAAAATATTTTTTAAATTTTTATATAATTTTTTAAATTAAAAAAGAAAAATTAAGCTTTTTACCTGTAAAACTTGCCATTTTTATCTCGAAAACTATTGCTCGGACATGAAAAAGATTAACATTTTTGGAATCTACGACCCAAAATTACTTTAAAAAGCCATAGTTAACGGTAAAGCACCGTTTTGTCAAAGAATGAGAACAAAACAAAACTCGCAAACAAAAAGTGTAAAGAGTTTCTTGACAGTGTCAAAAATGAGTAATCATAGTTTTTGTTGTTTTTTAAGCTACCTATTCATAGTTCTTTTTTCACTTAATACTTGTTATTAAATAGTTATGCATTAAAAAATATTGATTAAATGGAATATAAGGCTGTTATTTTCGTATGGAAAGTAAAAAAATTAATTTAATTTTCAGTGTGTAAAGTGTTTCTTGACAGACTGTATATACATAGTATGTACTTAGTTAAGAAAGTTAAGTTAAGAAGAAAGAAGAATTTCAATTTTGTATCAAATAAACAAAGTTTTCTTCACAAACATATTTATGTTATTCATTTTCACGATTTTTTCACACCAGAAGGAATGAAAGTAAATGATTAAAATTAAGGGATATTGTTAAACATGTACTGAAGTGTACAAAATAATTTGTTCAGAAGTGTTTCGCCGCACGGAGCATAAGTGGTGTGAACTTGAATATCTCAATAAAAATAGAAAGATAAACTTCAATGAAAAATTGAATTTATTTTGCATTTCTTCAAGTCCAACTCGAAGCCAACTTTTATTTTGGTTAAGTCAATTCAGGGAATCAAACAAAAATGAAAAAGTTTTCAGTACCGATACAACTACGAAGTTTTGAAAGTTTTTTTTAAATGTTTATTAAAAATTAATTTGATCCGGTTTCGGCTCTATTTTCGGTACTATGTACATATAAAACGGTTAATTTCGGTTGAAATTTCCGGAACTAGTTCTGGTTTTATTCCCTACATACATATGTATATAAGTAACAGATATAAACGGTGTGATCTAAAAAGTTCAAACTTTTGAAAGCTAATATTTATTCGAAACAGAATCCATTTTACTCAATACAACATTGTTGAAAGTTAATATTGAAGACACATATATTTTGTTTATTTGATATACAATAATTAAATTTAAAACAAACCTGCATCATTACTTTTCTCTCATATGTTTTAGAACTTGTTAAATTTAAGAAAAAGGGGTCGTTCGTAGAGTTTTCTCCGCCACTGTATGAGTGTTAGCAGCCTGTAGCTTTGTGAATTGTACACCGATTTTGAATTTCTTAGCCGTTGTAGAAAGAATGAGAATGGACCTTTCGATTGGTGTATATATCATTTGACCAATCTTGGGACATATTATATGTACATATGTATGTGCGTAATTACCCAAAAACCCCATTTTGTTTTCACTTTTTTCAACTTTGACGATGTTTCCATGCACTAATTTCTAGAAACACTTACTTATGGGCTGTTTTAGAAAGACCGTTTAGTTGTGAGTAAAAAGCATGTTTGATTTTAAAAATCGGATTGTAATTGACCAAGGTATTAAGTTTCTAACGCTATCGATGCTCAATTGATGGCGCTTTGTGTTCTATGATTTTAACTAAAAGCTCTGTTGTTTTTAGATCACACTGTGTATGTATACTTTTCACAATAGATGTTACCTCCTTCCGCTTGTTACAATATGTACATACATTTGCACAGCTTTATTATACTCACTTTTTTTGTATGCTTATTTTATGGTTACGAGGGGGACTTAAAAAACAAGTGCCCATCTCAAGGAGACAGTAAATGGATAATTGCAAAATTCTCAATTCGAACGCTGCGTTCGGTCATCACCATCATCATTATCACCATTATCATCATCATCATCATTATTATCATCACCATCATCAAACATCAGTTGGAGTTTTTCATTTTTTCTTTGGCATCTTTTTATGTTCGTATTTTTTTTTGTTCCACACTAATTTTCTTGTTATGTGTTGGTTTCTGCCTTGATATCTTGTTTTAAGCTCATTTTGTTCCAAAAAATATTTAGTTTTATAAATCACTTTAAAAAAAGTTCAATTCAGCACATAATGCAATCCAGCGATTCCAATACAGTTATATTATATATCAGGGGTTTTCCACAAAGCTCTAGATCTTTTGTCGACAATTGCTTTTTAAAAAACAACTGGTTTAAATGTTGGTGTTCCTCAAATGCCAGAGATTTTAATTTTTCAAACAGTTTTTGGAAGTAAGAAAATCTGCTGCTGTTCATTTATTTCAAGTTTCTACAAAATTACTTATTATTGCTGTATTTTAGAAAATTTATAAATTAACTTAAAATGTATTCCATATTAAAGTTAATTTAACAAATTTAAAGTTTTATCAAATGTCTCAACCATTTTTTTTTGATATTTGAAAGCACTGGTTGCTTGTTTTGAGGATCACCAAAAATTGCTTTGGAGTTGCTTTTGGGTTGCTAGAGATTTGTAGAACATAGTTCTGGCAATTTTTAAAGTTAAATTGCTATAAATCAGTATAAATTGAAAATTGAAAATTCTAAGGCAAATAAATTGTTGTTTTGAAAAGGAAACTTTTCATCCTTAGGCAATTTAATTATAATATATTGGGCTTCTTCTAGAACCTTAAAATGGCTGCTCTAGGCAATTGCCAATAGTTTCTGAGGTTGCAAACTGATCTAGCTAGCTCTATAGTTATCACTTAACAAGAGCTAGAGGAAGACCGAGGGAAAGAGAGATAAAAAGAGATCTAAAAACAGGTCTTGCATAAAAAAAAATGTCAAATAAACCAAAAAAAATAAGAATAAAATCGAAGATAACAAAAACCTAAAAGATGCGACAAGACAAGCGAAAACAAAAACTGGGGAAGTAACTATGCCTCTTCCCCTTAACTTGTAACTCTACCGACACTGCTGTCAGAACTATAGTTTGTTTGGATTACAGATGGTTCGGATCGGTTAGGTTAGGCATCCCTCCAGTTGGCATTTTGCTGTGTTTAGCTGGTGCCGCTTTTTGCCTGCAAGGGAACTTTTGATATAAAAATAATATTAAGCGTACATTAGGCGCAAAAAATATGATAAGTAAGGCAAAAAAGCAAAAAAAGAAAATAAATGAAGAAGAGGGGAACTCAACAAAAAACCAAACCGAAAAACATTGACATAAACAAACACACGGTGGTAGATGAAAGGGCAGTAGCAGTAGGGCAGACAAGGGCTGGATGAGCTGGATGAGGGGAAAGCACATGCTAGGGGGGCGTCTTACCAAAGCAAAAGTTACAAAAACAAAATGCAAAAAACAAAAAAAATGTCTAAGTATGGAAAAAAGAAGCCTCGCGTATGAGTTAGAATCTGTGGCCGAGGCTAACGTACTTACAGATACAAGATACAAGCACACACGTCGAGCCAGAAGGAACGACAGAGAGACAGAGAGAGAAGAGAGAGAGCAAAAAACGATGACAGTTTTCTTGATGAATGTGCGCGTTGCTTTCCGAAGTCGGAGACCGCATAAAGATTGCTTCTAAGCCGCAACACCACCCCACAACCACCTTCAGCACCACCATCACCACCTTCAGCAGTGGAAGCTGCAAAAGCAAGCGAGTTTTTCTTACTCGCAAAAAGCATTTGTATCTTGCGAGAGCTCATTCGCTTTTCATGCCCCAACCAAAAAGCCGCAGAGCTACTGTCACCTGCAACCGACCTCTTCACTTTCCCCTTCCCCTATCACTGCCACGCCCCTCTCACCACCTTCTACTTACCATCTACGCAGCTGCAGCAGCTTTTCCATTTTCTCGTGATTTTTTTTTTGTTTTGTTTTTGCAGATCAAAAAAACTTAGCCGGAAGTGCATACAAAAGATTTGTCCGAAAAAAATACAAAGAGATTAATACTAGTTTAGTTTCTGGAACTTTTCATTGTTCTATTTCCATATGCAAACTGGGCAACTGTAGGCTTCTTACGGTTGAAGTTTGAAAGTAATTCGGAATCTTGTCTCCTCTCTCCGAAAATTTTGGTCGTACATTTAAAATCTCAGACTTACCTAATCATGATGATTCTTCTGTTTGAAGCGCGGAAGTAACTTACCTTCTTTATTGCGCTATTCGGAAAAATACAAAAAGATCGAAGAGATTATATTTGTGCATACTCGACTTTGGCAGACCCTGAACTTGCTCTGTAAAAAACACACACACATCGTCCCTTTTTCGATCGCGTTCAAATTCACGGGGGATCTGGAGTCCCCTAAGTATCACTCATGCCGAAACTCAAGTCCTAAACTTGATAATTGCCACAGTTGCGGTTTATTTTTAAGGTATAATCGAAAGGAACGGGTTCAAAATTAAGTTAATTAAAAAAATATTTGGGCCGCATCCTCCTAAACATGGTCTGGTATTTACTTTTCTTTGATTTACGGGCGAAGGGGGCGTCGCATCCAAAACTGGAAACATAGTGAAATTACCTGCAAATATAAGAAATCTTAATAGGTCTTACCATCGTTGAGATCCTTTTGTTCATACGGACGGACATGACTATATCGACTCGGGTGTTGATGCTGAAGTTGTGTGCTGATCAGTCAGTCAGTCAGTACAAAGAGTTATATAACATATATACAAACTAATGAAATATTCTAATATTTAATACATAAACATTGCATGGCGTTCGACACGTCACGAAAAAAGCTTCGTTTTTCAAAAATGTTTTGGTTTAGTTAAAATTTATTCATTTACATTTAAAGCTATACAAATTAAATATGTATGAATGAAATGACTTTTTCTACGATGTTTAAGCTCAGCATTTCAAATTTCAATAACTTTGAAAGAACTGACCCGATTTCATGCTATTCGAATAGGATTTTGAAATTTTTAAAAATGGCTTAGAAGTATCCCTTTCAAATCTATTTACTTTTAAATTTAGGGCTCCTAATATTTATATTTGCGAATATGGACCCGGAAAATTACTTATCTTTGAAAGTCTGAGGTCTCTGAACTTGTAATTGGTTGAGCTTAAGATGTACATCGGAAACTTTCCTGTTCAATTGTTGCACTCGGACTCTGACAGTTTTTGTTAAATATCTAAGGTCTATGCATTAATTTTTAATGTGCTGCTTCTAATGGTTGCAGTTCGGAAGTTTTTTGAAAACCTTACATTGTCTTTTAAAAAATAATTTGTTATTAAAAAATGTTTAAATTGTAAAAAATAAAAACTTAGTAAGTGACAAATAATATTACATATTCGTTAAAATTTCAGTGGTATCTATCGATATCTGATTAGAAAATTGGAATGTTTAAAGAGAAGAAATTGTTGGGAATCGAATGAATGTTATCTTAACTTAAACGTATTTAAACCTTTTTAAACATTTGTTATTGTTGCTGTTGTTGGAATGTTGGCTTGCAGCACAATAGTGAAGGGCCGAGAAGGGCTTTAAGCAATTCTGGTTCTTCAGCTAGGACTCTATTTATGGTGAGTCCTGTTTAGTGTTTTCCTTGCCCCGTACCACATGCTCGATCCACTGGCCTGCCTACCACTTGGCTGTTTGCTTGTGGTTCAGCCACCTTAGATTACATGGATGTGCGGCAGCTAGCATAAGATACAGATACAGATGCAGATACAGATACAAATGTATCTTTTGCTATAAGTGTGTGTGCTAAACTGGACGCTGAGCGCGTTTTTTTTTTGTTATTGTCGGTGTGTCTGGAAATTATTAGATTTTGTGCCAGCAACAACAAAAACAACAACAACAACAACGTCAGCGACAACAACAGCAACAATAACAATACTAGTGGAAGCTGCATAAGTCAACACTGCAGCCTCAAGACTCTGGCAAAAAAAAACAAAAAAAAATTAAAAAAGTAGAAAAAAAATAAAAATGACAGCAAAAGCGGAAGGCGAATGCACTTGGACTTGGAGAACCACAGCAACAACAACAACAACAACAACAACAGCAACAGCAATAGTTGTAGAGCATCGTAAAGTCACAAGTTGTTGTGCTTGGGCTCCAGGTTTTTTTTCTTCTTCTTATTTTGTTGTTCCTGCAGCTTGTTGCAGTTGCAGTTGCAGCTTGCTGTTGTTGTTGTTGTTTTTGTTGTTGTTGTTGTTTTGGAAACATTTTATGATGTTGCTTACAGTCCATCGCTGTGGCAAAAGGTGGCATGCGTATCTGCCACAGCTTTAGCTTTTGAGATACACACAGAGAGATGCATTCTCATCGCCTGTAGAGATGGTCAAGTGCCACTGTAATATATAAATTTGGAATTTTTTTTGCTCTTCTAGACTTAAGACCAGACATATCGCAAGTAAATGAAACATTTTTAAATATAATTATATAGTTAGGTTCGATCAATTTTGGATTTCTTACTTGATAATTCTAACGATTAATGATATATGGTAACTTTCATAGATTTATCTACACTGTGCAATCTAAATTTAAGTGTGCTTTTGAGTTTCAGACTTAATGAAGCATGGTATTGGTTTTAAATCTAATATTTATTTCATATAGGGTTCAACGTTTGCAACAATAAACCAATCCACATATAATCTTAATAAAGCTGAGTTTTTTTTAATGCTTCTGTCGATCTAACTGTAAAATCTCCTTTCATTGCTGTTTTTATTTTAAAGAAATGATAAATGACACAAATCTGTTTTTTCTTAAAAAGTTCATCACAAAGTTAAGTATTTACTCTTGATTTATTTCTAGATCATACTGTATAGATCATACTGTACATGTAGAAATATAAAGGTTCAGTTTCCGTTAAAACAGTTTCTGATTGCTACAAATTGATATATGTAGACAATCTTTAAAGCTAGGATAATCCTTTAATCGTAAGGAGAGTAGTATCATTTCATATGATACTTTTCCAACTATTTTTCTCGCCTTGGACCGTTATTTCAAAAATATACTTTGTCAAAGCTGAGAATAGTGATTAAAATTTAGCATTCAATTAGTTTACTTAGTTAAATATTCCAACACTACACAGTTATCTGATGTTTGTTAGTTATAAGCTTCAGGTATCATTTACTCCCATTAAAATTTGATTAAATTTTATATCCGCTACTTTCTTAATTAATTGTTTTTTTATGGAAACTTTCCCCTAGACCTTTCCAAATATCCAAAATCCAGCTTTATGTAAATAAATACTGGTACTTGAGTCTAAAAATTTACTTAGAAATTTCCTATCAACTTAAGTTTTTTGGATTTTCATTTCCATTTAATATTTAATTAAATTCTCAACGTTTGCTGGAAAAGCTTCATTACCTAGGGTGCCACAAAGATGTAAACCATAAAAAATATCAAATTTGAAAATATTTGTTGAGGAACTTGTTGAAACTCACAAATTGTTTTAAATGATTGAAAAGGCACAAAGTACAGTTCAAATAAATTTATTTATTGAATAAAATATTCCACTAAAACGTAATTTATCGGAAATCTACTTAAATAAAATTTGTCCCTTCCTAAAAATCAGATCTCTCAAAGTTCTGTTTCACCTACGATTTGGTTTAAGTGATTTGGAATCCAGTTGGAACATTTGTTCAAGCTCTACAGATTAATTTTTAATTAAAATGTGATTGATTGACTAATTTAATCACTATTCCCATCTCTGCTTTTAATGAACTTGGACTTGGAAGGAAGTAAGTAAAAAGCACGAGATGCGTTCATCTCTAAACGATAGTCGATAGTTGTTGCTGAAGTTAGTGTTATTGCACTTGGACTTGTTGTTGTTGTTGCTGTTGTTGTTCTTATTCTCGTTGTTGTTGTTGCTGTTGTTGTTGTTGTTTCTTTTACTAGCTAGACTTGATCTTGGACTTCAATTTGGATTCGTACACTTTGGCTATCTAAGCCTGCGTGTTCAGTTCCTTGGCCAACACATACACACATGTTATTGTTGTGTCTTGTTGTTGTTGTTGTTGTAACTTTCGCATACCAAAACTAAAAAAAAAAAACTAAAAAATTAAGAATAACAAAAGTCCAAAGGCAACCAGAGACGTTGGCTGTGCAACGCTTTGGGGACTTTGCTGCGTGAATTCTGTTGCAATATGCTGAGTATTGGGATTTGGGATTCTGTTTTATTTTTGGGTTTGCTTTCTGATTTGTTGTTTTTTTTTTATTTTCTTACTTAGCATTCGCTTTGATTTGCTTTTCTTTATTACTCTTTCGTTATGTATTAATAATAATCAAAACAAGAACAAACTTCAATTTACTTAAACGGCAAAATGAATACAAAAAAAGGAAGACATTTTTTCCTTGAATTCATTTCAAATGCGTTTCTTATTCGATGCTTTTTATTCTCTTTTATTATTTCGATTTCGCGAGAAAAAAAAGAATAACAACATCAAGAAACTGCCTATTCATTTTTTTAGACGTTGTTTATTTATACAAGGAGTAGAAAAACTACTGAAAGAACTGGTTGTTATTTTAGATATTTTAAACTGATTTTTTCCTCTTGTTTTTAAAGATCGTTGTAGTGTTTTTAAGTCATATTTTCAGCTGCTTTTGCTGTCTCTCTAGAAAGCTGTTTGTGTCATTGATTGGTAATCTTTGTACAGCCCGAAAAACCAAAGAACTGCATTTTGTTTTTGCAGTGGTTTCCCTTTATGACGGGGAATTTTCGAAAGTTCAAACCGCAACATTGTTAGATAACTGTAGTCTTCTTATTTTTATGGCAGCTCTAAGTGTTTGTAGTGAAAAATGTGATTATCATCAGATCCGCTCAGAAAATTAATAGATTGTATTCTTTTAAGTTAAAGGAAAATTGAAAACTCATCTATTTCCTATCATATTGACAATACAACTTATTACAGATAACACATTCTATCCCATGTTAATAATAATATTCTGCATTTCCATGTTTCTGTTGAGAAAAAAAAACAACGCCCTCAATTTGGAAAGTTTGTTTGTAAAGCACTTGAGCAATCGCATTCTTCGTATCTGACTCTGACTCGTATCAATTACCTCTATATATTATTTTTAAATTGTTTATCAAAGCTTTTTTAAGATATCAACACTCCTCAAGTTACGCATTTAAATTTGTTCTTTTAATCAAATTTTTCTGTATATTTGTTTAATCTGGCTCCGCAAATTAAATCAGCTCAATTTTGCCCCCAACTTCTCTTTCCCGTGAAGTTAAAGATAGGGTGACACTTTTATATACTCTGTCGAGGATCATAATAGATACACAACAGTTTTTATACGCCTGCAGGGGGTATTTTAATTTTTTATAACTCGTTAAAGGAAGCTTGGTAGAACCCATAAAGTATATAAATATTTTCTTGATCAGGACGACGAGCTGAGTCCATATCCGTCTGTTTCTATGCAAACTAGTCCCTCAGTTATGAAGCTATCTTGATGAAACTTGGTGCAGGTCCGTCTTTTTGGTGCACGCAGTACATATGTCAGAAATGGCCGGATCGGATCACTATATCATATACCTGCCATAGGAACGATCGGTTAGAAATCAACATTTAATATGAAAAATTGTTTGTTTATATAGCTATCTTAACCAAACTCGCACATTGTGTATTTGGTATAGTTCCAAACAGCCTCACAAAATTTGGACTACTATATCATAAAGCTGCTATATGAACGATCGGCTCGAAATCAACATCTGTCAAAATTTGTACAGACCGCTAATGCAGAGCTCTGCAAAGGTATCCAAACTTTGGCGGGCCAAACTTAGCTTACGATATATATTTTTTTAAAGCTGTCCTCAACAATCCAGTTACCTAAATCAAACTGATTGACAATCAATTAGTCTTTCAGTCAATCAGCCATTTGTGAGTAAATATATTTAGCTGAGTAATTTTAACTATTTTATTTTTTTATATCCGGCTATCTGCTTGTGTAAAAGTATCGATCTTGAGGCTAGAGTTAAACCAATTTGTTTTTATTTACTATATATCTCATATATCACGTTTCTTACAAATTTTGGAATTCCCCTTTGGACTGTTCTCCTCCGACTTGTTTTTCTACTAAAGTAAGTTTGCTTTGTGCTCGTGTGTGAGGGAGTATTTATGTACAGTCGTTGTATATAGGGAAAATGAAAAAAAGTATATGGAGAGGGAGTATAAATATAAATTGTATACAAAATTGTATATACTTGTATTTTATTTTATTATATTTTTTTTTGTATTCCATTTTTCATTTATTTCTTTTTTTGTTTTTTTTTTGTTTGTCATTTTGTAGTCCCGTGCACAAGTTACTACCACCCCACGTTTTCTCCCGCTCCCCCTCATCCCTCTGTACCCATCAAGCAGCTTCGCAATACCCCCTGCACGTCCCTTAGCTCAACGTTAGCACATAAATTTATATTACAGTTTTTTGCTTCGTATGAGAAAGAAACAAAAGCAAAAAACGTTACAAAAAATAAAAATAGCAAAAAAAAATAGGAATAAAAAAAACCAACCAGCACGACAACAACAAAAATAACGACAGCAACAACAGTGAAGTCGACGACGACGACGACGTTAAAAAATTATACAAATTACAAAAGCATCTGGAAAAAGAAAGAAAATTGCTATGGCAGAGGGAAACGGATTTTACATGCCATGTGTGTGTGTGTGTGTGTGTGAGTATGTGTGGATGCGTACATTTACATCATATAACGAGTATTATATTTATATATATGTCTATGTATATGTTTATATGTATACATATATTTACAGCCTAGTTGAAAGCCTACAGTTGCCTTTAATGTGCAATTTTCGAAAGCGTTATCCTACGTTCTATCTATGTGAAAAGTAGTACAGTAGTACATTCATTATGTAAGACTTGGAGACTTCAAGACAGGACATTTAAGATCCCTCTGGGCAGTTAGTTCTTTGTTAGTTCTTATTATAATTACTTTATTTTTACACCCTGTAAAAGTATGTTATAGGCAGACCCCATAAAACATATGTATTCTTGATCAGCATCAAAAGCCGAGTCGATATAGCCACCTCCGTCTGTTCTTCTATCGGTCGGTATGAACAAAAGGATCTCAGAAATGGTAAGTCCTAGGAACACCAAATTTGGTGTGAAGACTTTATATGATTGCAGGCAGATCAAGTATATCTTAAATTTAAGTATGATGATTAGGAGGATTCACATTTTTGACGAGACACCCCTTCTCCCAAAAGTTGCAGAAACCCATAACTCTGGCAGTTATCAAGCTGGAGACTCGGCATAATTGATACTTAGGGTGATGTAACACCACCGTGAAAATTTGATCGCAATCGGAAAATAAACACGGAAGATATTCAATGACAGTTATTCAATATAGTGACGCCATTGTGTGTGTTTTAATGTGCTTTCGTATACATGTATGTAAATCTATATGTATATACGTGAGCAGAATAACTCTGCTTGCTAGCATATTTAACATCGTCATTTACTTCCACAGGGTATTTTACTGTCGGGCCTGTTACTGTTTTACTGTTATGTTTATTTCTCTATTTAGATCCCAAGTGCTAAAGCTTATTATTTAAGGCACTAGTCATTGGAGGCATTTAGCAGATAATTCAATCAGTAATCGCTCCTTTACTTGTGATCGATCACTTATCAGTACCTACTGCATGACATGATTATTTTTATACAAATCCGCCTACTATTAAATAAGCCTACTACGTCTTTTAAAAGTACATAAAAAATCTATGTTCGTCGTTTGAAAAAAGTAATCTCTATCAGGTATCAAATTTACTATAAATTTTTTGTGATACCGATTTTTGACTGTTGAAAATTTATTTTATTTTAATTTGTTGTAATTTTTGTGCATTTTGAGTGAGATCGAATTTAGTTTAATAGGTGTCTTACGCAATATAATGAAACTACTGTGGAAATTTCCGCCATCTAGCCCTAACTGTATGTGCTGTGCCAGACCAGTTCTCAGACAGGACAGAGAATCTTATTTATATTTTAGATCATTTTTCATTTTGCCCATCAAAAAATGAAGTGCTGAATCGGTCGGCCTGTTTACTGTATTTTAAATGTTCTTAATGTGGTTAATTTTAGTGTATGTTAATGACTATCTGTGCTCGGTTTTCGGTTTCGGAGTAATAAAGGAGCCTTGTGTTGGTTACGGTTTCAGTTACGGCTACTCATTTCCATCGGTCAATTCCGGTTAACGGGGACAGTTTCTGTTAAGGTTTGAATCTCTGGATTCTATCATATCAAATATGTATATGTAGTTTAAAAATTGGGTTAGTAAAAAAATAGTTTGTGTCATAAATAATAAAAATGATCGAATTAATATTTTAAATAATATCAAAAATATTTATTGAAATTTTAAAAGTTAAAAAAGTTAAGTAAGCTACGCTGGAGCAAGCTCGACAGTAGGAGACCCTGTACTTTTTGAGTGCACTATAGATTGTTCTTTAATCAAGAAATTTCAATAGATGGAATAGAAGATATCAGTTGATAAACACAGAGGTCGCTAGCGTCTCTTCTTCTTCCTTTTGCCCGTAACATTGTTATTTGATTATAGATGAACCTACATGCCAAATTTGGTGTCTCTAGCTCTTATAGTCTCTAAGATCTAGGATCTCAAAAAAGTGACAGACGGACAGACAGACGGACATGGCTATATCGACTCGGCTGTTGATGCTGATCTCGAATATATATATACTTTATGAGGTCCGCCTCGACTCCTGCCTGTTACGCACATTTGCACAAAAGGAACAGACCCTTCTGTACTTTTTTAAAGTACAGGGTCTTAAAAGATTAAAATGTATAGCATAAAATATAATTAAGTGCTTTTAGCAAAATAAAAACATTTATATGTATAAATACACATTTATCCGTGCCTTATAATGGGACTCGAATTACTAAACAACTGAACCTACTATATACTATACTATTAATATTGTATATAACAAACAATCAAACGAGAAACAAATATCGGTTCCTTTTACGGTACGTACCGAAACGAGTATTTTGTTAAAATGTTCTATTTCGGTTTGTTCTTTTCGGTTCCGGTATCAGTACCGGTACATACCGGACCAGCAAAGCAATTTAGTTTAAATTTTCAAATGCTAGAGAATAAAATTTGTATAAACAAATTTACATATTTATATGTATGTATACACATACAAATATATGTATTTTAGCATGCTAAATCTTATTTAAGATTAAAGAAAGTTTTTTTATAATTAAAAATTATGTTCATAGACAACATAAAGTTTTGCAAAAATGTACGGAAACACTTTCGGTTCTCGAAAACGAATCTGTATCGGTTTAGGCTCCAGTTTCGGTACAACATGTACATAGTACTCAATGCACAACTTTGACTGTGAAAAAAAACTACTTGTAGTGATGATATTGTAAAAAATATTTTTTACTGAATAGCACATTAGTTGTTCATAATGCGATTACAATTTTTTTTTTTTTAATTATATATATATTTTTTAATTTATATAAAAAAAACGGACTTTGAGTAAGAAAAAGTATGCGTACAAAATTTACAACTTACAGTATTTAAGCTTGGTATGGTAGGTACCGTTTAGGTACCGTTAAATCACATATTACGATAATTAAAGGAATAAAAGCTTTTAACCGCTTATTTATTAGACAAATTTCGTGAGTAATTTTATTAAAAAACTTAACGGTATACGACATATAAATATCAAAAATATAGGTTTACCGCTAAAATAACTCCAGTTTTATGAATTGGGTACAAAGTCTGGACTTCCTCGAGTAAAACAAGCTATCGTTCATAGACGAATGACGAACTTATGCACATATTTTATTTTATCCTAACCAAAAAGCATTGAGCTTGTACGCATAGTTTTTCTAGTGAGTGTATATGAAATGGTTAATTTCGGTTAGCGGTTCCAGCAACAGTTCCGGTTTTATTCCCTGTCAGAAACTACTTTATTGTTAGAATATAAAGCATTGCATGCAAGTGCACACGCATTGATTAATTTTGGAATTTAAAAAAATTAAATAGATTTCCGGACAATCTAATATTTTGTAGGATAGTGTTAAAAATGACAGATCTATCCAGAAAATTTGTTAGCATAGTGGTTGAGGATTTGAAGGGTATTTATTTTCGTCTTGACTCTTGTTAATTATCACATAAAAGTTGGGCTGCTTTTGGGAAGGTGTAGCAAAAATCGTGAAACTTTTAAAATCTGCTGCCTTTCTTCGGTCGGATGTGCATTTTTAATGCAAACGAGGGGAAAAATTAATAGTGAAGGAGCGTACACACACACACACACACATACAGTACATATATACACACACATACATATACTAACATATAGAATTCCGTACACTTTTTATATGGAAAACTGTGTACCTTTCATTTAAGTTGACATAAAAATCGATATTTAAAAAAAAAGGATAAAACCATAAAAAACGTCAAGTAAAAAATTACAGCTTAAAAAACAGGCAAGAACAACAACAACAAGAACAACAACAATGACGATGACGACAACAACAACAACAAATGCAGAATATAAAGAGCGGAGAAAGACAGAAAATGAAAATAATAATAAAAAAAGAACGAAACGGTCGTTATGCTTTTTTCCGCTATGCAATGTTCTCTGGCGCTTTTTGTGTTTTTATTTATTTTGTTTTTTTCTCATTTTTTCTTGCTTTTTTTGTGATTTTTTTTTTTTTTTGCTGCCGCTGTCGCTGCCGAAGTCGTCGTCGTTGCTGTCGCTGCTGCTGTAATGTCTTTTTTCATTTTCCGCTCGCAACCTTTTTGCGTCACGGCCCTACCGAGCAGTCCTCTTCCTCTTTCCTCCAGTCCCTCCGTTACCTTCTCCTTCGCCCAACCGTCCCGTTACGCTCATGAAGCCAACGACGCCTTACAATAAAAAAAAAACAAGTAAAATAAAAGTGAAAAGCTTTGTAAGACCTGCCGAAACTTGAATACACTTACACACTTTTTGAGTTATATCTGTCTATCGATAATTTATTAGATTTGTATCAAGGAATAATGAAAGCTAAACTTAAACTTTGAGAATTATATCAGCTAAAAATAGTAGTTTCAAATTTTAACATTTCTCAATAACTAAAAAAGAATTTCTTATATAAATCTATAAAGAGATCGATTGCACTTAAGAATTCGATTCAGAATGGATTTTCATCATCAATACAAACCTAAAACCTTAAACCTAAAACATGAACAGAAGGATGTATGAATATATTAGTACGAAGCAGCACTTGTATTGGAAATTGTTCCTATATCTATGGCATATTTGTAGTACCCTCACTACAAGAGTATAAAAACAGAGAATAAAGCGAGCTCCAACACAACAGGAACAAAAAAAATATATATATTGTAAAAAAAGAAGAAGAAAAAAAATAAAACGAAAAAGCGAAGTCCAAAGAAGAAGAAAAATGTGATAAAAACTGAAAAATATTTTCCATGAGAAAATCCAAAAGAAGTGGAGAAGGCAACGTCAGTCGTTGGGTATGTGTATGAGTGTGTGAGCGTGTGTGTATGTGTGTCTGTATGTGTGTTGGGGCCTTGAGTTCAAGTTGGGTTCGCTTGAGGTTGGGGGGTTGTGTTGGGGGTATAGTGTATGGAGCTTAGAGGGTAGTGCTGTCGTTTTGGGTCTCGTCTCTAACGAACGAAGCGATGGCGGGAAAAATATACTACAATAAAACATGTATTTTTTATGCCATTCTTTTTGCGCTCTCGTTGTAAATTTGTATTTCTTTTTTATATTCTTTTTTTTTTTTTTTTTAAAGGAGCTGAAATGTGTAAGGGCTCATATAAAGTATGTGTACCCGCGTGTGTGGATGTGAGTGTGTGTTGGGATCAAAAACCCTTTGGAGCAAACAGTTTGCAAAATGGTTTCTTGTTGTGGGTGGCTTAGCTCGCCGGACATTGCTTCTTGTTCTTCTTCTTCTGTTTCTATATAAAATATATATCTATATAATGACATACACATGTATAGACGTACAACAAGCGTATGTAGTTGTCTATATACTTTTGAGAAATTCCTTCATTTGCGCATTTTATTTGCCCGCATTCCTTTATCATCTTGATTTTGTTGCCACCTTTTGCGTCTTCTACATCGTCTTCCTCATTTTTTTTCGTAAATTTTTTTCGTTTTGAAAAAAGTGAAACGAATTTTTTTGCTCGTTTTCAAATGTTGAAGCTCCTTGGCTCCTTTCCACCTTCCTTCCCTAACTACTTAAATATATTGTGAGCCAAGCTGATGGATTTTGCATTTACCCTGTAATCATAAAATGTTCAAAAAGAGTTTTTCTTACTAGGGGAGCTAGCTGTTTGTAAATAACGGGTCACATGCAGGGGAGCCACAGAATTCGCCCAAAATTTTAGGTGACTCAAAAATCAAATCTCAATTCTCGAAACAATTGTAGAAAGATTTAATAAAACTCTGAGTTAATTGAATAAACTCAGATAATTACTGTTTTAAAATTATTAAAAAAACAAAATGTTCATTTTCAATAAAATTATTTATTATCTTAGAAACACCACTAATTTCGAATTTGTATGAAATTTAATTTAAGTTTATGGCAGCCGATATCTGTTACTCCGAAAATATGTCCAGAGTTTTCTGTGTCACATACGGTTTAGTTTGAGAGTTTGAAAAGCAGTTTTGAGGCAAAATCTCTGAGAAAAATTTTGAATCCTGTATTTATGGTAAAATTATATTTCCGTATAGTAGGCTTTAGTCTTCCACGCTTGTTAAATAGGGTATCAGCTGGTCCATCCTACCTAATTGCGATTTCTGTTGTTGACTCTGTGTCAAGTTTAAACGCAGTCAAGTTCTGTTTATAATATATGTAATACATGTAATAGTAACTTAAATAGAAAATTATGAAAAAATGTTTAGATGGAGAGTACATTCGATATCGGTAGATATAATGTAATTGTTGAAGTCTGTTTGGGATTCTAGTAGGTTATTCTGATTACAAAAATCACTGTGGACGTCATTCCATGATAGTGACGAATCATTACGAAAATACAAAAAATATGTTAGTTTCAATGTTTGAAATAACCATAAAAACATCCAAAATGTGATTTATTAAAAATCAAAGAGTTACTTTAATTTAATATTTTGTATTTTAAAAATGAAGTCTGAAATAAAGCATTGATTTTCCAGAAATACTATCTTCATACATACAAAAAAATCGCAGAAAAAACATTGAAATAAAAATGCAGTTAGCAACAGTGGAGCAAGCTCAACGGTAGGATACCCAGTACTATTTGAGTGCAAAGCGTTCACTATAGATTGTTCTCCAATGTTGCGCCAGTACGAAAATCAGTTAATAAACACACCGTGTCTTCTTCTTCCTTTTTGCCCGTAACATTGTTAGTTGAATTACTTCCGAGCTTATAATCCGATTGAAATGAAATTTGGACAGGCTTGTACTTTAGTGTATATTATATGTACAAAAAATCAAGGCGCTAACATTAAAGGTGCTCTTGTAATTCGACCTCGAAATTTTGAAATTAAATTTCCTGGGGCGGAGGGGTCAAAAATCTAAAACAAACTTGATCAATGGGAGATATAGATGAACCTACATGCCAAATTTGGTGTCTCTAGCTCTTATGGTCTCTGAGATCTAGGTGGTACAAAAAGGGACAGACGGACAGACAGACAGACAGACGGACACGGCTATATCGACTCGGCTGTTGATGCTGATCAAGAATATACATACTTTATTGGGTCTGCCACGCCTCCTTCTGACTTAACTTAATAGACCCATTTGTACTTTTTTAAAGTACTGAGTCCAAAAACAGCACTATTCCAAAAAAATAAACAACGCAAATAAAAAAAGCAAAGGAATATGCGTAATAATAAAATGAAAATGAGGACACCATTTTATATTGCCACTGTTCCTGTGCGACTGTAGTGAGCTCGGAAGTTTTATCATTTCTTCTATTTGCGATATTGAAATACACGTCAAATTTGATATGGGGCAGGATGGGATGGAAGGGGCGACGGGGCGGGAATGGCTGGACTGTGGGTTGCAAAGGAGGAGGCGCAATAAATTCCCATTTATGTAGTTTCGGAATATCGCTGATATTTTTTTAACCGACTTAATTGAAAGCACTTTATATACACATGCTTTTATACATATACACATACATAGGCAGCACATACATATGTATGTATGTATGTATATACCCTCAAAGTATGTACATATATTTCGTGCGGCTTTTAATTTGCCAGAAATAATTCAGGTGCATTTTCAAATATAAATTCCATAAAAAAGCGAAAATCGTTGTGAAATATTTTTTAATTTATCGCATATTACAAAGTAAAGCTGGTAGACACATATACATAAGTATAAATATACCTCATATACTCGTACATATGTACAAAGTATGTATATGATTAAATTTCCACATGCATTCATAAATTACATATATACATATATATTTTTTAAATAAATGGCATTTAAGATTTGTATCTCTTTTTCTGATTACTTTATGAAGATGTAAAAAATTATTTAAATATTATAAAGTGAATGAAAAAAATAAAAAATCAATAAATTTTTTATTTTTTCTGTAAAATTCATTTCTTTTTATAGTTTATTTTTATTTTTACATACATTAGCAACGTACAACAAGGATACGTTTTATTTAATATAGCAAAAAAAATTATATTTAAATTAATAAAAACAAAAGACATTACATTCATTTTTTGGATCGAAATCTTAAATTTAACAAGTTAGAAATATATATGTCTATATTTAAAATTATGTGTTGACAACCGTTGGAAAATCTGAAAAATTGTTTATAAATTTATAACTATACTACAATTACTTGTACTATATCTTTTGGGGAGCCAAAATGTTCTTAGTCCTTTTTTGAGAAAAATAAGTCATTCCTCCAAATAATGCGTCGATGTCTAAAAATGTAGTAGTTAAAAGCAACAATTTTGATAGAAACACGATTTTGACTCGATTTTCTATCAGTGTAGGACTTCCACGAGGATACCACATAATGAAATATATGCGTCATATCCTCTACTTCTGTGAAGGTGTAAAAATGAGAAACACTTGTAGGCTTTATTTTGGTGTGAAGCTGCTTATATGTGCAATAGTATGTGTAGTACCCATAACTTTTGGGCTGACAAATTGACTGAATGATTGGCAATGAACGACCTTGCCAAATAGAAAAGCAAAGATAGTGAAGCGTTGTTTGCAATTACAATAAATGTAGTTATATGGTGGAATTTAATTATATCATACATTAAGGCCGATTTCTCATCATGCCTATTGCCTTACTGCCTTGATAAACTTGACAAGAGATATTTGGTTTTCTTGTCATAAATTTAGTCCCAGGCTGTCGATAACTTAAAGGGCAGATCATCCTCCCTGTAAGTTTTTAACGTTAGTCTACTTACATACAGTGGCTCACAGCTTATTTCAACCAGCAGAAATAACAACTTTAATCAAAATCTTCAATTACAACTAACTAAAATACAAACCTTATCATAGTATTTACACCAAACTAAAGTTAAATCTACTCATATTTTAAATTTACTGAAAATTTATCAAAAATTCTGTTTTTTTATACGTTTTTCCACGATTTAAAAAGAAAATATTTTGATGCAGAAAGTTTCCCCAAACAAAATTAAAAGTGACTGGAAACATTTGTTTATTTATTTTATATTACTTAGGATTTTTGAAAATTCCTAAAAATTGCTATTCTAGCCATTTTTCCCCCTTTTCATATAAAGAATTCTGAGATCAATCCATTAAAAAAGTCATAAGAAATATAAGCAAAGAGATTTTTGAAAAACATTCTTTGCAGTCTATTAATTTTGTTTGGACAAACTTTTTTCATTTCTGACATTTTGTGTATCATAATGTGAGGTATAAACAGGGAGCAATATTTTAGTTTGGAAATTAAAGAATTCATCAATGCTCCCCGTGTAAAGATAGTAAATGAATTCAGTCCCAATGCATGAAATAAATTTTATTTTATTAAAATTTCTGACATTTTGTTAATCATAATGTGCTGTATGTATGTGCAGGAAGCAATATTTTAAATTTGAAATTGAAGAATTCTTGAATGCTTCCCGTGCAAACGTAGTTTGTAATAGATTGTGTATTGCCAGTTGGCTCAGATATTCGAGGAAATTGTTTGTTTACTTTTCGTAAAATGACGAATAAGTGTACATAGATACATATGTATGTATGTATATCAAGTGTGCCACATAAATTTGTACAGATTTTGGCTCAAACTGTTTTCCACACCTCTTACACCAAACCGTACGTGCCGTAGAGCTTCGAGAGATTTCCTTTATCGGTCGCATTTCGAAGTTACAAATATCAGCTGCAATAAATTCAATTTAAATATCAGAAATCTTACTTTTCAGTGATATACTTCTACTATATGTTAGCTTAATTTATTTGAAATGTACTTTAGGCCTTTTGTGTCACTTAAAACCAGCTGGCTTTGTTTTTCCCGATTAAATTTCGGTTGGTTTGCATTTTTGTAGTACCCCTATGTATGTATATAAGACGTAACTTTAGAGAATTCTGGGTTGTAATATGAAACTGATTGATTTTGTTTTGTTTTTCCTTTGCTTAATATATTGTTTAGATCATTGACAACTTAACGGGGTGACGGGGATATCGGATTTGGATTTGGACACGATGCTGCCGCAGCAGTATTGCCTGCGCTGGAAGTATCATCACAGCAACCTGCAGACTATGTTCTCGCAGTTGTTGGACAGGGGATGCTTCTGTGATGTCACCCTGGCCTGTGAGGGTCAATTGATACGAGCCCATCGTGTTGTGTTGTGTGCCTGCAGCACCTTCTTTGACTCTGTACTCTCCAACTATGCCAGCGAACGTGATCCGATAATTATCATGAAGGATGTTACCTTCGCTGAGGTCAAGTGCCTCATTGAGTTCATGTACAAGGGCGAGATCAACGTGGAGCACGTAAGTTACAGTCCAACTATTATTTCTTGATGCTTCTTGACTTGACTTCTGTTTTGTAGGCAAGTCTACCCTCACTGCTAAAGACCGCCGATGATCTGAAGATCAAGGGTTTGGCCGAGGTAACTTGGCGTGATGACGACGATGGACCGCCTCCTCCGATGCCAGCTGCTGAGTTTCATTCACCACCACGAAGCTTGGCCGAGAGCTATGCTCAGGACATGCTCCATCAGCAGACGACGTCTCAGCTGCAGTCTCATCTGAAATCCGAGCGTGAACGTGATCATAATTCGCCAGCGGCCCTCGACAATGTTCTCGGACTAAATGCCGCCGCTCGTATGCCCGCATTGACACCCCTACCTAGTGCCAGCTCCCATTTAGAGAGTGCTGCTCCAATCGAATCCTATATGGGACCCAAGCGTAAACGTGGTCGTCCTCCACTAGATGACACTTATGATGTGTTTAATGTGTGAGTGTGAATCAAAAGTAGAGCAAGCAAGAAGTCCTGGACTTATCAAAGAAGTACATATGTACATACATGCCGAAAAGTCTTGGGGTTCTTACATGACTCTTTTTTTTTGTGTATGTGTAGCTCGTTAAAAAAGTTATAGTAAATCCCAACTATACACATATGTATATACAAATGTTCCTTCCCACTAAGTGATAAGAGGAGGCTAAGAAAACTTTTTTATTTGTTAAGCTTTCTGAAACCAAACACCGATTTTGCATGTATTTGGAACTGTCTTATACATTCCGACCAGCTTTGAATAAAAGCACACTACTCTATCGTATAGCTTGCATTATTTGATAGTTGAACATACATAGGTCTGTCAAAGAGTTTGACATCTTTGGCGTGCCATAGATAGCCTTTGTGTATTGTCTTGACTTATTCTTCGCTGTTCTTCTTGCAGTCGCAAATTGGCACAATATGCAGCAAATTTGGAGCCGGCACAGCGGGCCTATTTGGAGTCGGCACGATCCTTTGTTGAGGAGCCACAGCCCGTAGCACATTCCGCCTCCTTGGCATCGCCACCAGCTGCCTGCCCACCCAAACAGCGCCAGCGTCTGCGTCACCAGCAACAGCAGCAGCAGCAACAGCTACAACAGCAGCAGCAGTTGGCAACGTTACCACAAACAGAGCCTGCCGATCGCGAGGAGTCTACACAGGATTGGGCAGAGCGTGGCCAGGGCAATATGTCACCCAAGATGGGGGAGTTGGATCTCAAGCCTGAGCTGGAATTGAGCAACGATGATGAAACTGTCCAGGCGACGTCAACAGTAATGCCGCTGTGCAACGCATCTATAAAGTCGGAGAAGACAACAGAGCGACGCGAACGTCATGGAAAGTTGCGTCATGCCACACGTCGTATGTACAGTGAGCGTGAGAAGTCTGTGGACAAGGCAGCTCGTACGCAGCGTACGTCCACGTCAGTGAGTGAGGGACAGGATGCGGTACAGGAACAAGAACAGGAGCAGGCATCACCCGGTGGCCTGCCACAGCCTGTGGAGGAGATCGAGAACGAGCATCTGGTGGCCAACCGTGCTGAGTCACCAGTGGGAGCTGGAGCAACACGCTCTTCAGCATTGTTGTCGGCCAGCTTCGGTGGCAAGTACACGCATTCGGAATCCACTGGTGGTGGCTACTTGATCAATGATCATGGCATGTTGATGGCTCACGATTTTGCGCCCAGTGTGGCAGCTGCTGCTGCTGCCGCGGCGGCAGTTGCTGCTGTGGCCAATGCCAATGTTAATGCCACTAATGGAAATGCAACCGGCAGCAACCAGGCGACATCTTCTGGTAATGAAGTTGCAAACACATCGATTGACTATGCCGAGGTGAAACTGGAGGATTACGATGCCGCCGAACTGCGGTTGACCAATGAGGAGCTATCGCAGTGGCAGGATGTTATCAAAATGGATGACTATTTGGCCAAAGGGCGTCGTCCGCAGTTCTGGGAGGAACCATTCACAAAGCGCGTAAGTAGACTCAATGGCCGCGTTCACCAGAATCGTTCACATCAGTTCTCGATAATTGATTATATTCTTTACCACTACAATTCCATTTCAACAGTCTTAAAGTTTTTTTTTTATTAAAAGTCAATGATATCTATAATTTTTTTTTGACTAGTGAAATTTGTTATTACATATTTGAATATTTTGTTTAAATGATTCTTTATACATGTAGAATTGCAATACTTATTTTTTTCAATATATTCTTGTTTAGGAGACAAAGAGCTTAGTCGATATAGCCATGTCCGTCTATTTTTATGCAAACTAGCCTCTCAGCTTTGAAGTTCTATTGATACAGGTCCGTCTTTTTGCTGCTCGCAGTACTATACTATATGTATGGCGGAACCGGCTGGATCGGATCACTATATCAGATATGTAGCTGCCATATGAACGATTAATTGAGTATGAATAACTTTTTTGTTTCTTAAGTTATCTTAACCAAACTCACAGATCATGTGTTTGATATAGTTTCATACAGCCTGGCAAAACTTGAGTAAAATCGGATTTCTATATCCTGATCCTGTTATATGTTAAAATTGTAATGCAGGTCTCTGCAAGGGTAAACAATCTTTGGCGCGCCAAAGATAGCTTGCGTTATCTTTTCTTTATAACAGTGTTTTCTATACTATCTATAACTAAGCATTTCAATAAGAAAATTCGAATACTTGATTGGTGAATTTTCATCTGTCACAATCACAAAATTTTTCAAACATGTTTGTTTATACATTCATAAATCCAGTTCACATCGATGAGTTTTAATTCAAATGATTTACATGTAATCCTTTGCCTGCAGGTACTCGATGCCATCAAGAATAAAAGACTCGAAATGAAGAAAGCCGCACGCATTTTGGGAGTTTCATATGGCACACTCTACGGACGCTACCGTGAGGTCTATGGTTGCCTTAAGCATCCGTATAGGTGAGTATCATTTTGACCCAAATTCGGTATTGTTCTTGGACTGATGTTTATATTTCGTCAACAGCGGCACCAGCTTTCGCAACTCCGTCACCGTTTCCGCCTCCAACGCAGCCAGCCAATTGGCCGTACAGCCGCGTTTTGATCTGAGTTTCCGTAGTAGTAACGTGTTGCCCACAGCATTGGGTATGTGTCCTCATTTACACAACAAGTGGCCCTTGGATAAATATTAATTGATGTTTGTTGTCTCTCGTTTTTCGTTTCTCTTTAGAGCTGGGTAAACTACGACACAAGGACCTGAGCGAGCTCTGGACACGTCCGCAGATATGAAAGCCAACAAAAAAATTACAAAATCTCAAACTTCGCCCCAGATATTAATCTAGGCGAGCGTTTAAGCTAAAGTTTAAAACAACAAATCTATATTTATGACCCTCGCCCTGGAATGGCGAGACTCGAAGAAAAGACAGTTTAGCTAATTAAAATAAGAGCGAGGCTAGTTTAAGATGTTTATGATCAACGATAGATGATTCATGATCCACAACCTTTCCTGAACAAACAAAAAATATTTTCACATAATTTTTTCCATGTTATAGAACTACTAGAACTACAACTGTTTTACTATATATATATATACACGAATATTATTAAACTTACGCGTCTTATGCGCCAATTTCACTAAACACAAGTATATATGTACTTCCTTTGAATGTATATAGGTTCATTTTATGCCCATCCTTTATAGTATGTACAATGTACATAACTTGTTACATTCTACATACTTTTCAGGCTCGACAACTTTGTTTTCTTTGTTTTGATTTACATTTTTACATAATTGAAATATATAGATTATGTTTTTCTATGAAAACTATGTCATATATTTTGCGGAGTGTGAAACTTTTTGGAAATATGTAGTACATACTTGGTTTGGTGTAGTGAAATTGGTGTATTAGTTATTAACATATACATAAAATATTATATATATGTGTATTGTATTCGAGTGGTATTATCTAGTGTTTACAGTGAATGACGTAGATATTTTCTTTCAGTAGTAAAATTGGAATACAAATTAAACTAGTAAATCTAAAAAAAAAAAAATGATACAAATATAAAGAAACAAAAAAATGAAGTACACACACAATTTTTTGATAATATTAAAAAGAGAAAATAACAAAAACAACAAAAGTATTACAATTAAACAAGATATGATTACAAGCAAAACAACTCTGAAGTTTTCATTTCTATTTTATATAGGGTATTTTAATTTTGACTTGAAATGTGTAACGCATTTAATGAAACGTGTCAGATCCCATAAAGTATATAAATACATATGTTCTTAATCAGCACGATTTAAACATATGTATATGCATAATATATAAAATCGGATTAATATATCATAAACCTTTCACATGTCGAAAATTGAATGCAGGTGTACGAAAGGGTATGAAATCGTTGGCGCGCCAATGATAGCTGTTATATACGTAAGCAGGTTAACTCTGTTTGCATGCATATGGAATTAAAAATCGTTCTTTACCCTGACTGGCAACTCCATATAAAAATAACAGTAGCGAAGAGCAAAATAATTTTTCTGTTGTGACTTACCTGGTGCGATCCCCAGAAAAAGTTGTCAGTTAAAAGCACGAGCGTTTTTCAGCACTTTTTTTTAGCTGTCATTACGCTGTAATTTAGCAGCTGATGAGAAAAATATATGTGGCGCTCTTATTTCAGTAGTTGGTCAGCTAAAAGGGACAAGTGAATTATCGAAACAGACAAACCCTCATTTACGATATTTTTCAATGTTTATGTTTCCTCTTTTGAATTAAAAAACGGCTGCAGCAGCAGAGTTACCTCCCAAACTTTGTTTATTTTATGTGTTGTGTTGGCAACTCTGCTTTTAGCTGCCTACCAGCGAAATATAATGCACTTTTAGTTCTCTCCTGCCACAACTTTGCTGGGCACTAGGCTGAACTGAATTTTATGATTTAGTTTTTACTTATTTTTTCATATCGTGAGTGAATCACTTTCAACGTTTGTGTGCACATTTGAATTTAACGCTTCAGCTTGTTATTGATAGCAATACTATCGTTAGGAAAAAAATTGTTCAAAAATATATCGTCACGAAAAAATATCTATCGATATGTCGATGTATTTCAACAGCTGGCAGCTGACTTGGCCTGTGCTGGTAGTTAAATGTATTATTTGTGAAATTGTGTTCAAAATGACTTTGACTATAATACAACTAAATAATCTAGAAATAATAACCAAATTAAACACTGGCGATGCCGATGGACTTCAATTTTATTGTCATGACAAGAAAACTGAGCTCAGCTACAGTGAATGTCTGTCATTGGATCAGTTTATGCAGCGTATTCGGGTAAGTTTGTTTTTTTTTGGATTTTTCTGCAGACATACCGTATATTTTATACTCTATATTTGCACTCACCTAATAGGAACAAAACAAACGTGTGCACTTCCCTATAAAAGCGGTGCGTACAGCTTTAGGCAGTTGCAATCCAATGGATGCCACATTAGGCATCCTCCCTAAGGTAGAGGAAGTTAAAAAGGAAATGGGGCAGGAACAAGAGAGAAAAGTACAAACAGTGCTCTACTTGAAATACCGCATCGAAGGCGCACCAGCTCCTTTGAAGTGGGAGTGGCATTTAAGCATCATGGACAATGCATTGGTAATATGGAATTTAATTTTTGGCTACAAATTCAACTATTTATCAAAACTCTTTGCTTGCTATCGTTCTATCAGTTCTATCGCTCTCTGTTGAAGGATGCACTTTATGCTGCCTCATATTTAAATAAAAATCTATATTCATTGCTGGATGTGGTAAAGAAAAAGGATGTTGAACTAAATCAGTATCGCATGGAAGGCGCGCAGCTACGTAGAAGTCAGTATCCTATTCATATTTGTATACCCATGCTGAGAATAATATAATATTGTCTAGAATTGTGGTAGAGAGTTGTTGCAGACCTTTTAAACTATATATATATTCTTGATTAGGACTACTAACTGAGTCTATAGCAATGTCCGTCCGTCAGTACGTCTGTTTCTATGTAGTATAGTCTCAGTTTCGATGCTAACTGGAGTAAACTTGATAAGAGTCTGTTTTTTGGCTGCATTCAGCTCGTCTTCCGAAACTGGTCGAATCGAATCACTATAATGATATTATCTTATATTTGTTATAGAAACGTTTGCTCGAAAATCAAACTTTTTATGGAAATTCTTTGGTTCTTGAAAACACCAAAATTCTTTTTGATAGATAATCTTAGCACTTTTAATATAATTTATCGATTTATGACTTATTTATATTCCTCTATTTTGAGTCCTAGAAATTGATTACAGATCCTAGAATAATGATAACAGTCCCTGACCTTAACCAATTCCATAGATGTTAGTATTGGTAAATATCTTAACCAATTTCACAGGTTGTGCATTTAGATGTAATAGGAAGTGTCAGTCAAAAATCGAATAAAGCGCTCTGCAACGGTATTCAATACTTGGCCTTTCTTTCATGTTGTAAATCTTTGTATGTACATATTAAATATATTTATTTTTATAGCTACCGTGGCAACTGAACCATTTGATGTGCCTGCTTTCCAATTGCAACACGAGCTAATTCTGACGGATGTGGAGGGTTACAGGCAAGTAGAGGAATTACTTAGCGATTCGAGCATTGTCAAAAACGAATTTGAAGTTGAACAGCCCAAGCCAACAGATGTGGCTACCAAAATGCCTGGGAATTTATCATCCAAGTTGATTAGTCCACGCTCCAGGTTTGCATAATGCTTTTGCGTTGACTCGTGTACATTTAATTCAAGAGAACTTCTTTCAGAAAGCGAAAGGCAATGGAATCAGGCATACAACATGTGGAACGCAAAGCCTTGCAACGTCGTCTTGTGCCACAGCTGCAATATAAGAATACTGAGAGCCAGGAGGATGATTTGGAGGCTGATTTTCTGACAAATAAGCCGACTGTAAAGTCTGAAGAGGATGTTATGTCTGACGATGATGATATGGCTGAAATTGAGCTGAAAGTTGAACCTGATGAAACATTGTTTAACTTCACTTAAATCCCATGACCCACAAAGTGAACTTAATGAAATTATGAGCATGATAAATGGGAAAAAGTTGGCAATTAAAAAGTCCCAAATATGACAAAGATAGCAATATAGAAACTTATATGTTGCTTCAGCTCTTTCTATGCCTTAGTCAATTGTCTTTTGAGGCTAACAACAAACTCAGCTAAAAGATGCAATATTTTGACCAATTATAAACTTAAATCAACAACATTAAAAAAAGTACATATAAATCCGCACGGGTTTTTAAATTTATATATGTTTTTATATATAACGGAGTGTTAACAAAGATCGTAAATATAGTTTTTATAATTAATTGTTTTTATTATTGTATTTCAGATATTTTATATAATATATACCATATTTATAAATTATATGTAAGAGTTATTTAATCAAGTTCGCAATAGTCATCCAATACTATGTATTAGCTTTTTTTACAAAAGAATCTTGTTAAAACATGGGCTAACAAAATATATATACAAAAATAAAAACTGCGAAAATCTACCCAATCAAAATGGGATAGCACTTGCGATAAGCCCTTGTAAATTTAAGTATTGTATAGGTATTTTAGTATAGTATAGTACATAATAAAGGAAACAATAATTGAATATATATGTGTAGTATTTTCGACATTTATCAATTCATTTTATTGCTGTAATTGGGCTTATAATGAATCATAGACATTTCATGTGAACCCCAAGCGTGCTTATCGCTAAAGTTGACCAGATATACATACATATAGTCGTATTATTTTTATTGACTTTGCTAATGGAAATCCTTTCAAAACAATTGTCGAGTGGTTAAATCTCCTGTCTTTGCCATCGATATGTATGAAATGTGCATTTTGTGTTGATTTTATTTTAGTTTATAACTTTGCCTGTGTAAATTACTTTGGCAACATTCAATTTGCGCACAGTTAGCGATAAGATAAACCCAAATAGGTATTAATAGCGTCACCATTTTGGGGTCTAGTCCGTGGCGTTCATTACAGTTAGTCGTCAACTATTCGAAGCATCGCACGTTCGATAGTCTTGTGCGATTTCCGTTGAAAAGTGTTATTCGATTGCGTGTCTTTTGCATATGCCGCTCAAATCTAAACTTATCGAACTGCACGTGTACTTTTAGATAGTATAGTTTTGTTTACTTTTTGTTTTTTGTTGTTGTTTGTGCTTCGGCTTTACAGTTGCCAAAATGCGTGTCTCCTTTAAAATGTTCATCCTGTTGGGATTGACGCTGCTTTTACAATTAGTATTAATAAGTTCAAGTGAGTCACGACACGGCAGATAGCCTATATTATCTAGTATTATCTATAAGTATATATACATTTATATCGTTATATAGACTATAGAGTGATTTTTAAATTATATGGCTTTGATAGAGATATTTATCGTATGCTGCACTTTAGTATATAATCATTCCATTAGGGGCTTAGAAAGTAGGTAGTTTTAAAAATAAATAAATTAAGCATTTAATTTTTATTCAAATTGGACATATTGTTAGTATAAAAACAGTCATAAAACTTGCTACAAACTGTATAAACATGCTTCTCAATGATAATCCCAATTTATTAAAGTTTTGCTTGACCGTTAGAAACGCGTGTATAGTAAATGGATCTTACAAAGAAACAGACAGGTTTGTTTTAGTACTTTTAACGAAAGATGACATCCTACATATAGAAAATAGACTACAACGACCCCTTTGCAAAGTTACTGAGAGTCATCAATTTTTGTTAAATGTCAAATTGTCAACTCTGTGATTAGATTTCAAGCTTATAGGCGGACAATATTGAAAACATTGCTATTACGAATTGCTGCGATAACGAGTTTTCATATCTGATGTAGTAATACGATGAGTCAACTTTTCAAAACGTCACGGACACATTCATTATAAAATCGATAACTAGATAAAGAAAACTTACGTAATGAGAGATCATATAAAAATATTTTGAAACCGAAAAAATTTTGAGATGAACTTGAATTTAATGCTGACATGCATATCTAATCTAATGTGCCCGTTTCAGATCCAGCGAATGCAGAAACAATTGAGCCCAAGGTGGTCGGTGGTTTTCCGATCAACATAGACAAGGCACCCTATCAGGTATCAGTACGTCTTACGGCTAGAGAGAGGCGCAACTATGGATCGGGCCATATATGTGGAGGTGTGGTCATATCCCAGCGTCTGGTGGCAACAGCGGCCCATTGCATTTACAAGTAGGTACATTTCAGTGTACATTAATGCCCCGATAACGGAAAATTAATGAGTACTTAGCATTATATATTATATTATATAATATATATATCTTAACTGTCACCTGAGTTTATTATTCGAGTTTGATGATATTTCTCGATGCTTAATGTTAGGCAAAACTCAAGTCTAAAAAAATACCATTTCTCTTAAGTTAGGTTGTTTGTTCAAAATTTAAAAGAGGAAAATTAACTGATCCTAGTACCTATATATAGCTCACTTACTTGAAGACTTTCATAGCTCAAAAAGCGGCATTGCGATGCATATTAGGGCTTTCATTTCACTACTACTTATAATGTGTAAGTACTTACGACTCTCACATGAAGAGTATTCGAAATGTGAATGTACTATAAACCTTTATGCAATATAGATCAGAATATAAATTACTTTCATATGTATTTACAAAAATTGTGTTTACTTTATAGGAAGAGAGATGCTTCTTTATTTGCACATTTTCAATTAGCTGAGTGTATTAAAATATAATTGATCAATACATTAAAGCTAAATGTGAATTTCCATAATATGTGGTATTCTATGAAAACCGTTAATCGGGACATTTGTTTGCAATCTCTCATTTAAAATATGTCATGTCGTACTTTCAGCTCGGAAACTTATACATATCGCAAGGCTGGCGAATTTGTGCTCGTCATGGGCAGCACGTATCTTTACAATAGTAATTCCTACACACAGCAATATTATGTCCAGCAGCTGATTGTACATCCCAGGTATAACCACGCATCGCTGGAGAACGACATTGCCCTGATGTTCTTCAATGGTTATATACCATGGAATTCGCCGACTGTTAAAGCTCTGGCCCTGAGCCATAATATCATGCCAGTGGGAACTCACTGCAATGTCACTGGCTGGGGAGTCACTCGATCTGTAAGTGGTGCTACAACTACTTTGTATGGCTGTCAATTGAGATCGTATTCCTTTTTAATTACAGGGTAGCGGCTTTAGCAGCAATACCTTGCAAGTGGGACCGGTGTCAGTAATCAGTTACAAGGATTGCGCGATTGGATACGGAAATTTGCCCTTATCACAGATATGTGCCGGCTATATGGCAGGTGTGACTGACGCCTGCCAGGGTGACTCTGGTGGTCCATTGATGTGCAACAATACGTTAACTGGAATTGTCTCCTATGGAACTGGCTGTGGATTGAAGAACTTTCCGGGCGTCTATACGAATGTTTCCTCTTTCAATGATTGGGTCGTCCAGACGAATCGCACCCTCAACTACTCGATATATAAGAATGGTGCTCTAGGTCTGAAGACCTACGGTACGGGCCTCTATGGCATGTGTTTGGCACTATTTGGTATACTTATGGCCGCTCAACATTAGCAGTCCCAACAACTGAACTGAACTGAACTGAACTAAACTGAACTGATTGATGTTCTAATATTAATAAATATGTTTCTTTTAAGTACACAACTATTTATTTTATTTTATACTCTGTGACGAGGGTATATTAATTGTGTGAAAACTATGTAACAGGCGTAAGGGGTATTAGCCACAAACAGGTTTTACAGGAGACCTTTTTTGTGCTTTGGCTTGAAGCATCAAACCCAAATTTCGCTATGCTAAAATAATTAGTTTATATTACGAAATTCACCATTTTTTTTCGTAAAAAAGTTATATTGTCTAAAAAGCACAGCAATTCTTTTGGCAGTGTCTTGGTATTGTTTTCTACAACCTGACCAAATTTGTTTCTTAGTTATAACTATGATATAACTATAACTATAACTTAGATATAACTATATGTATGTATATGTAAGTGCGAAGGTAAACTATACAATACTATGGATTGAACTCAACTTACGGCTTATTTTCATGCCTGCGCCTTATAATTCTCAAATGGTTCTAACAGGGCAAGCATGAGACTCCGCTTATGGGTAGAATATGACACTTCTTAAAACCTGTACTATATACCAAGCCTGGCTCCTTGTTGTAAATCGCTTTAAAGTCGTAAGCAAATTTTAATCCCATAATAACTAAATGTATCCCTCTTTTAAGCACACTTTCATGCACAACAGAGACTCTGGGCAGCTCCTTCTCTTTTAATTTAATGCAAGTTGAATTTAAATATAACTTTTTAAACAACTTGTATCTAAAAATATATTATTTAACACCTTGGGTACGCCCTTGTGTAAGTGATAGGGCTTGTGAGGAATTATCTAAGAAATTCTAAAGGCTAGGGCTCAGGGTATCCCGTAGTTCGGCATTATAAATTGTTCTTACTTGTTACTGTTTTCTTTTTGTAATTTCTAATCAGGATCTGAAGTGTTTTTTAGACTCGTGTTGGCTTTTTATTAGGTCCACTTTTGGGCTGCGAAATTGATTTCTTTGTAATTAAATTTGTGTGTTTAGCTGGCTCGAGGTCCAAATAAAATAATTGTTTATGAATTTATTATTAAATGCCGATATATTTCGACAAGCCGTCGGCTGTCGTCTTCAGGGCGAAACTACAAGAAATACATTTAAACATTAAAATAATATAAACTTATGCTTAACATTGAACACTAAACATTTTTAAATAAATTAACGTACTTTCTATTTGTTTTACAAGTCCGCGTCTTGTCAGTACGGCTTGGAGTTTGTAACTGATTTTTGTTAAGTAAGTGTCGGTATATGTGTGCGCAGTTGTCAGTGTCCGTTTTGTAGTTGAGTCTTTGGCTTGTGGGTGTATTTATGATGTGAAGCATCTCTAAGGTGTAACGTTTTTTGTAATGTAGTTCTTGTTGTAATATTGTTGTTTTTTCAAAATTGGCTATGTGGCCGCTAGCTACGCAGTGTGTAGCTAGCGCAGTTTTTTGAATGTTTGATTGTAGTCGAAGTTTGCTGTCCGATTTATGTTGTGATAATCTAATTTTTAATTTTGATTTTGTGGTTCCGATATAAACACACAAATTTAACAATTAAAAAGGTCGCCAAAAACCCACAATTTCTTTGTAATTTTGATGCTTTTTTTTTTATTTATTACCAAACGCAGCGCGGGTGTTTTTTTTAGCCTCGCCTCGTTTCGTAATACCCTGTCGTTGATTGTAGCAGTAAAAATATTTTTTAAGTAAACATTATTTTATGAGATTTCAAATATTAACGCTGAATCTTAATGTTTACAAGGTGAAAAAAGTATGAAATTTTTTGTTTCATATGCTGAAAATGTTATCATAATTTGATGAAAAAATATAGCGCAAGCTAACTTTGGCGCGCCAAAGTTTGGATACCCTTGCAATGCCCTGTGTAAGCCGACAGATTTTTTACAAAATTTGTTAAATGTTGATTTTTAACCGATCGTTCCTATGGCAGCTATATGATATAGTAGTCCGATTTACACCAAATTTGGTCAGCCTGTTTAAAACTTATTCAAACACACAATGTGTATATTTGGTTGAGATATCTTGAGAAACAAAAAGTTTTCATACTAAATGTTGTTTTCGAACCGATCGTTCCTATGGCAGCTATATGATATAGTTATCCGATTTACCAAATTTAGTCAGCCTGTTTAAAACTTAATCAAACACACAATGTGTATATTTGGTTGCGATATCTTAAGAAACAAAAAAGTTTTTTATACTAAATGTTTATTTCCAACCGATCGTTCCTATGACAGCTATATGATATAGTTATCCGATTTACACCAAATTTGGTCAGCCTGTTTAAAACTTAATTAAACACACAATGTGTATATTTGGTTGCGATATCTTGAGAAACAAAAAAGTTTTTCGTACTAAATGTTTATTTCCAACCGATCGTTCCTATGGCAGCTATATGATATAGTTAGTCCGATCCGGCCGGTTTCGACATATGTACTGCGTGCAGTAAAAAGACGGACCTGTACCAAGTTTCATTAAGATAGCTTTAAAACTGAGAGACTAGTTTGCATAGAAACAGACAGACACACGGACAGACAGACGGACAGACGGACAGACAGACGGACATGGCTATATCGACTCAGCTCGTCGCCCTGATCAAGAATATATATACTTTATGGGGTCTGACACGCCTCCTTCAATGCGTTACATTTCGTGACAAAATATAATACCCTCTGCAGGGTATAAATATATGTTAAACAGTCCCAATAATGTAGGATTTATATTCCCGCATTTTAGACATAATTATAAATAAATAAGTATGACATTGAACGATAGCAAATGTTATTTGATTTTTTTTCGAATGCTTAAAATTTCGCAATAATCGGATAAAAATGAAAAAAGATAGACAGTTCGCCGTAAAGTCTGTCCAGTCAAGGATTTGTCTATCTTTGGGGATTTAAAATGCCAAAAGTAAAGTTTCTGGTATCAATTTATTGTGCTGTAAATTTTCAAAGGTTCTGAGTAAAAACTAAAGATTAGAGATAACTCTACACATGTTAAAGGTTCGATTGGGGGGAGTCCAATAATTATCTACCACAAAGCAGCGGGAACTTTATTAAAGACAATGGAACCGGAGGCACAAGCTCGAGTCTTGAGCACACCCTCTTTGTGGACGTTCTCGGCTCTTGAAGTAAATACTTAAATGGTCTTACAACTGGCTACGATCTTGGTATTGCTACTCGGTCTAGTTGCAGTGTCGAGCGGTACGTTTATTCTAGTTATCTTCAAAGTTTTTCCAATTGTATCTTTATTTTACTATCGTTGCGGCAGTCTGCGTCCTAGATTTAATGTTGATCCGGATCGCATCATCAATGGAACTTTGGCCACTCAGGAGACAACCAGGCATCAGGTTAGTCTGCGACGTCGCTTTTACGATGGTTATTTCTTTGGAGCAGGCCACATTTGCTTTGATCAAGCCAAATGTGGTGCTTAGCGCAGCACATTGTTTTGTCGAGTAAGTTTTATTCCCATCCATTTGGTGATCTTCTGACTGAAGTACAGTTATTCATTTCACTCTCATCGTATAAGTACTTTAACTATCGGGGCTCCTATAAAAGTTTTGAAATTAAATCTCAGTCTCATTTGTCTATAGTGATGCTGAGTCATTGTCATTTAATCCGCATACAGTCTTAATTTAACAAATATGTCCTGAATGCATACTCAAAATACTCAATTTAATCTCGAATTTGTAACATAAATAATATTTTAGAATATTTCCTTTCTGTGCAGTGAGTCAAAAATCCCAACACTGCACACTGTGCAAAATATTGATTGTTTTGGCACTAATTCTAAATGCTTGATGATATTTTTCAGGAACATTAGTAAGACTAAGGTAGAATTTTGAACTATTTTTTTTATTGGGCACGCCTTCACCCCCTCCAAATAGTTCAATATATTGACATAAAATTAAAATAAATCATAAAATATAGCTATAGACTATAGACTATAGTTGGACTTAAACAGAACTTATAATTGTTCGACTGCTTAAATTAGACATTGCCTTCACTCTCCTCGCCATCGACTATGAAAGTTACTTTTTGCTTCTAAGCTAGTTAGGTGAAAGTAGAGATTATTATTTAAATGGACCAGGGCTTTACCCGCGCACCTATTACTAATGTTCAAGGATATTCAAATTTAAATTTCACTTGCATCTTTTTTTTTTTAAATGGAGCAACAACAGGCAAAAAATTTAAATTACTTCTGATTCTAGATGGGTTTGTTAATAACTTTCAGCTTAAACCCTTTGTAACGCTACCCAGAGTCGAAAGTAACACTCCACTCACAGAAAGCACAAATACATTTACATATAAGTTTTGAGCTGAAAATACACATGAAAAATTCATAGTACAATTTCACAATAAGAAATAAATACTAAAAACGTATTCTATAGATTATTCAATAGATTCCTTGGTTGTCTCTTCTAGAAAAGCCAAAGTATACATAAGTCTTTTTAGTTATTCAGACAAATTCTGTAAGTGTAACTCAATAATGTTATAGAAGAGTTTAAATAGACCTGTTTATTGGATAACTTCCAGTCGAATAGTACAAGCATTCACAAATTAACAATATATATTGATTATTATTGATTTACACATATTAGAAAAATACAATTTATCATTTGAAATGTCGAATTAAATGTGGGTTGCATAATGAAATTAATGAAAGTGCATAAAAATAGAACAGATAACTCATTTATAAATTAATAATATATGTTGAAGAGCTTTTACTTTTATAGTTTTAATTAATTTATAAAAATTTAAATTCAAATATTGTCTCAAACCTAAGTTTTCCGGGTAAAAGCTAATAATTATTAGCATATCGTCCCCTTTTTGCGAAATTATCGTACTGTATGTTACAAAAATCAAATTTCGTAAAAAGTGGCCGATATATTAAGGAATTTTGATTTGGACAAATTTCAACTTTGTGGTCTAACTAAATTCTGCCTTCTCTGATTTGCAGTCAGGTCCTATACGATGGCACATTCCAACCTAAGGGGAACTTCATTGTTGTGATGGGAAATCTAGATCGCTTCAATCCGGAAAACACGCTGACCTTTGACATTGACAACTTGATATTGAGATCGAATGTCTTTAATCTAAAAACCTACGATCAGGATATAGCATTGCTAGTGTTGACTGGTTCGGTGCCCGCCAGTCATCCGACCATAAGACCCATCAATATGAGTACTCTAACCATACCAGAGGGCCGAATATGTCAGGTAACTGGTTGGGGCACCTCAGAGGATGGTTACAGTACGGACAAGCTGATGACACTCAATGTGCCCATGATCAGTAAGCAGGTGTGTATCAAGGACACCGATCTTGGAAAGTTCATCTTGTCGGGAATGATCTGTGCCGGATATCTGGAAGGGGAACGCGATGCCTGTTCAGGTGACTCGGGTGGACCACTCGTCTGTCAGGGTCAACTCGCCGGCATTGTCTCCTGGGGCATTGGTTGTGCTCAGCCGGGATTGCCAGGAGTCTACACCGAAGTATCCTATTACTACGACTGGATTATGGAACAAATTGGAGATGGAAGTGGTGATGGAAGTGGTGATGGAAGTGGTGATGGAAGCGGTGATAGAAGTGGTGACGGCGGCAATTATACAATTGTACAATTCTGATGATTAACCGCTACCAAAAAGAATTAAAAAATTTGTTATTAAAATAGCTCAGTTTAAAATATTTACGTGTAGATTATCGTCAGCTTGATTGTAAATGCTCTGTGTTTGTTTTGGAAAGTACATATTACTTATACATAATTTTCAGTAAATATTTTGTTTAAATCGCCATAAACGAAAATAAATAGTTTAACCTCGAAATTTTGTAATTATACATGAGAAATCATGTTGAGGGCTAATAAAAGCTTTTCTCCGGGTGAACATTTTTAAAGACGCAGAGTGGAATATTTCACCCCTTAACTGTAGATAACTTCAAAATGTTTTTTAAGATTCCGGCTCCGACATATGTACTGCGTGCAGCAAACGGACGGAACTGTACCAAGTTTCATCAAGACAGCTTTTAAACTTTTAGACTAGTTTGCATAGACGGACAGACGGACAGACGGACATGGCTATATCGACTCTGCTCGTCGCTCTGATCAAGAATATATACATATACTTTATGGGGTCGGTGAGTTCTCACTCAACGCGTTACACATTTCGTGACAAAATTATAATACCCTCTGCAAGCGTATAAAAATATATGTATTAGCTGACAAGCTATGACTTTTTAATTGATACAAGTCAGATGGCCTAACAATAATAATTTACAGAA